>JANJGN010001359.1:0-150993 GCA_026770705.1 Isurus oxyrinchus
AGATAGCCCTAGTGGGGGTGGGGTGGGGAGGGGTGAAGGTACAGATAGCCCTAATGGGGGTGGGGTGGGGGTGGGGTGAAGGTACAGATAGCCCTAGTGGGGGTGGGGTGGGGTGAAGGTACAGATAGCCCTAGTGGGGGTGGGGTGAGGTTAAGTTACAGAGAGCCCTAGTGGGGGTGGGGTGGGGTGGGGTGAAGGTACAGACAGCCCTAGTGGGGGAGGGTGGGGTGAAGGGACAGATAGCCCTATGGGGGTGGGGTGAAGGGACAGATAGCCCTAGTGGGGGTGGGGTGGGGTGAAGGGACAGATAGCCCTAGTGGGGGTGGGGTGGGGTGAAGGTACAGATAGCCCTAGTGGGGGTGGGGTGAGGTTAAGGTACAGAGAGCCCTAGTGGGGGTGGGGTGGGGTGGGGTGGGGTGAAGGTACAGAGAGCCCTAGTGGGGGTGGGGTGGGGTGGGGTGGGGTGAAGGTACAGACAGCCCTAGTGGGGGTGGGGTGGGGGTGAAGGGACAGATAGCCCTATGGGGGTGGGGTGAAGGGACAGATAGCCCTAGTGGGGGTGGGGTGGGGTGAAGGGACAGATAGCCCTAGTGGGGGTGGGGTGGGGTGAAGGGACAGATAGCCCTAGTGGGGGTGGGGTGAAGGGACAGATAGCCCTAGTGGGGGTGGGGTGGGGTGAAGGGACAGATAGCCCTAGTGGGGGTGGGGTGGGGTGAAGGTAAAGATGGCCCTAGTGGGGGTGGGGTGGGGTGAAGGTACAGATGGCCCTAGTGGGGGTGGGGGTGGGGTGGGGTGAAGGTACAGATAGCCCTAGTGGGGGTGGGGTGGGGTGAAGGTACAGATAGCCCTAGTGGGGGTGGGGTGGGGTGAAGGTACAGATAGCCCTAGTGGGGGTGGGGTGGGGTGAAGGTACAGATAGGCCTAGTGGGGGTGGGGTGGGGTGAAGGTACAGATAGCCCTAGTGGGGGTGGGGTGGGGTGAAGGTACAGATAGCCCTAGAGGGGGTGGGGTGGGGTGAAGGTACAGATAGCCCTAGTGGGGGTGGGGTGGGGTGAAGGTACAGATAGCCCTAGTGGGGGTGGGGTGGGGTGAAGGTACAGATAGCCCTAGTGGGGGTGGGGTGGGGTGAAGGTACAGATAGCCCTAGTGGGGGTGGGGTGGGGTGAAGGTACAGATAGCCCTAGTGGGGGTGGGGTGGGGTGAAAGTACAGATAGCTCTAGTGGGGGTGGGGTGGGGTGAAGGTACAGATAGCACTAGTGGGGGTGGGGTGGGGTCGGGTGGGGTGGGGTGAAGGTACAGATAGCCCTAGTGGGGATGGGGTGGGGTGGGGTGGGGTGAAGGTACAGATAGCCCTAGTGTGGGTGGGGTGGGGTGGGGTGAAGGTACAGACAGCCCTAGTGGAGGTGGGGTGGGGTGGGGTGAACGTACAGATAGCCCTACTGGGGGTGGGGTGGGGTGAAGGTACAGATAGCTCTAGTGGGGGTGGGGTGGGGTGAAGGTACAGATAGCCCTAGTGGGGGTGGGGTGGGGTCGGGTGGGGTGGGGTGAAGGAACAGATAGCCCTCGTGGGGGTGGGGTGGGGTGGGTTGGGGTGAAGGTACAGATAGCCCTAGTGGGGGTGGGGTGAAGGTACAGATAGCCCTAGTAGGGGTGGGGTGAAGGTACAGATAGCCCTAGTAGGGGTGGGGTGGGGTGAAGGGACAGATAGCCCTAGTAGCGGTGGGGTGGGGTGAAGGGACAGATAGCCCTAGTGGGGGTGGGGTGGGGTGGGGTGAAGGCACAGATAGCCCTCGTGGGGGTGGGGAGGGGTGAAGGTACAGATAGCCCTAGGGGGGGCCGGTAGGGTGAAGGTACAGATAGCCCTAGTGGGGGTGGGGTGGGGTGAAGGTACGGATAGCCCTAGTGGGGGTGGGGTGGGGTGAAGGTACGGGTAGCCCTAGTGGGGGTGGGGTGGGGTGAAGGTACACTTAGCCCTAGTGGGGGTGGGGTGGGGTGAAGGTACACGTAGCCCTAGTGGGGGTGGGGTGGGGTGAAGGTACACGTAGCCCTAGTGGGGGTGGGGTGGGGTGAATGTACAGGTAGCCCTAGTGGGGGTGGGGTGGGGTGGGGTGAAGGTACACATAGCCCTAGAGGGGGTGGGGTGGAGGTACAGATAGCCCTAGTGGGGGTGGGGTGGGGTGAAGGTACAGATAGCCCTAGTGGGGGTGGGGTGGGGTGAAGGTACAGATAGCCCTAGTGGGGGTGGGGTGGGGTGAAGGTACAGATAGCCCTAGTGGGGGTGGGGTGGGGTGAAGGTACAGATAGCCCTAGTGGGGGTGGGGTTACAGATAGCCCTAGTGTGGGTGGGGTGGGGGTGGGGTGAAGGTACAGACAGCCCTAGTGGAGGTGGGGTGGGGTGGGGTGAACGTACAGATAGCCCTACTGGGGGTGGGGTGGGGTGAAGGTACAGATAGCTCTAGTGGGGGTGGGGTGGGGTGAAGGTACAGATAGCCCTAGTGGGGGTAGGGTGGGGTCGGGTGGGGTGGGGTGAAGGTACAGATAGCCCTCGTGGGGGTGGGGTGGGGGTGGGTTGGGGTGAAGGTACAGATAGCCCTAGTGGGGGGGGTGAAGGTACAGATAGCCCTAGTAGGGGTGGGGTGGAGGTACAGATAGCCCTAGTAGCGGTGGGGTGGGGGTGAAGGGACAGATAGCCCTAGTGGGGGGTGGGGTGGGGTGGGGTGAAGGCACAGATAGCCCTCGTGGGGGTGGGGTGGGGTGAAGGTACAGATAGCCCTAGTGGGGGTCAGGTAGGGTGAAGGTACAGATAGCCCAAGTGGGGGTGGGGTGGGGTGAAGGTACGGATAGCCCTAGTGGGGGTGGGGTGGGGTGAAGGTATGGATAGCCCAAGTGGGGGTGGGGTGGGTTGAAGGTACGGATAGCCCTAGTGGGGGTGGGGTGGGGTGAAGGTACAGGTAGCCCTAGTGGGGGTGGGGTGGGGTGAAGGTACACTTAGCCCTAGTGGGGGTGGGGTGGGGTGAAGGTACACATAGCCCTAGTGGGGGGTGGGGTGGGGTGGAGGTACAGATAGCCCTAGTGGGGGTGGGGGTGGGGTGAAGGTACAGATAGCCCTAGTGGGGGTGGGGTGGGGTGAAGGTACAGATAGCCCTAGTGGGGGTGGGGGTGGGGTGAAGGTACAGATAGCCCTACTGGGGGTGGGGTGGGGTGAAGGTCCAGATAGCCCTACTGGGGGTGGGGGTGGGGTGGGGTGTGGTGAAGGTACAAATAGCGATAGTGGGGGTGGGATGAAGGGTACAGATAGCTCTAGTGGGGGTGGGGTGGGGTGGGGTGAAGGTACAGATAGCCCTAGTGGGGGTGGGGTGGGGTGGGGTGAAGGTACAGATAGACCTAGTGGGGGTGGGGGTGGGGTGGGGTGAAGGTACAGATAGCCCTAGTGGGGGTGGGGTGGGGTGAAGGTACAGATAGCCCGAGTGGGTGTGGGGCGGGGGTGGGGAGGTGGGGCGGGGGTGGGGGGGTGGAGTGAAAGTACAGATAGCCCTAGTGGGGGCGCAGTGGGGTGGGGTGAAGGTACAGATAGCCCAAGTGGGGGCGGGGTGAAGGTACAGATAGCCAAGTGGGGGTGGGGTGGGGTGCGGTGAAGGTACAGATAGCCCTAGTGGGGGTGGGGTGGAGGTACAGATAGCCCTAGTGGGGGTGGGGGTGGGGCGTGAAGGGACAGATAGTCCTAGTGGGGGGTGGGGTGGCGTGAAGGTACAGATAGCCCTAGTGGGGGGTGGGGGTGGGGGTGAAGGTACAGATAGCCCGAGTGGGGGGTGGGGTGTGATGGGGGTGAAGGTACAGATAGACCTAGTGGGGGTGGGGTGGGGTGGGGGTGAAGGTACAGATAGCGATAGCGGGGGTGGGGTGAAGGTACAGATATCCCTAGTGGGGGTGGGGGTGGGGGAAAGGTACAGATAGCCCTAGTGGGGGTGGGGTGGGGTGAAGGTACAGATAGCCCTAGTGGGGGTGGTGTGGGGGTGGGGGTGGGGTGAAGGTACAGATAGGCCTACTGGGGGTGGGGTGGGGTGGGATGAAGGTACAGATAGCCCTAGTGGGGGTGGGGTGGGGTGATGGTACAGTTAGCCCTAGTGGGGGTGGGGGTGGGGTGGGGTGAAGGTACAGATAGCCCTAGTGGGGGGTGGGGTGGGGTGAGGTGAAGGTACAGATAGCCCTTATGGGGTTGGGGTGGGGTGGAGTGGGGTGAAGGTACAGATAGCCCTAGTGGGGGTGGGGTGGGGGTGGGGTGAAGGTACAGATAGCGATAGTGGGGGTGGGGTGAAGGTACAGATAGCCCTAGTGGGGGTGGGGTGAAGGTACAGATAGCCCTAGAGGGGGTGGGGTGGGGTGAACGTACAGATAGCCCTAGTGGGGGTGGGGGTGGGGTGGGGGTGAAGGTACAGATAGCCCTAGTGGGGGTGGGGTGGGGTGGGGTGAAGGTACAGATAGCCCTGGTGGGGGTGGGGTGGGGGTGGGGTGGGTTGAAGGTACAGATAGCCCTAGTGGGGGTGGGGTGGGGTGGGGTGAAGGTACAGATAGCCCTAGTTGGGGATGGGAGGGGTGAAGGTACAGATAGCCCTAGTGGGGGTGGGGTGGGGTGAAGGTACAGATAGCCCTAGTGGGGGTGGGGTGGGGTGGGGTGGGGTGAAGGTACAGATAGCCCAAGTGGGGGTGGGGGTGAAGGTACAGATAGCCCTAGTGGGGGTGGGGGTGAAGGTACAGATAGCCCTAGCGGGGGTGGGGTGAAGGTACAGATGGCCCTAGTCGGGGTGGGGTGGGGTGAAGGTACAGATGGCCCTGGTCGGGGTGGGGTGGGGGTGAAGGTACAGATGGGCCTAGTCGGGGTGGGGTGAAGGTACAGATAACCCTAGTGGGGGTGGGGTTGGGGTGAAGGTACAGATAGACCTAGTGGGGGTGGGGTGAAGGTACAGATAGGCCTAGTGGGGGTGGGGTGGGGTGAAGGTACAGATAGCCCGAGTGGGTGTGGGGCGGGGTGGGGAGGTGGGCGGGGTGGGGGGGTGGGTGTGAAAGTACAGATAGCCCTAGTGGGGGTGGGGTGGGGTGGGGTGGAGGTACAGATAGCCCTAGTCGGGGTGGGGTGGGGTGAAGGTACAGATAGCCCTAGTCGGGGTGGGGTGGGGTGAAGGTACAGATAGCCCTAGTCGGGGTGGGGTGGGGTGAAGGTACAGATAGCCCTAGTCGGGGTGGGGTGGGGTGAAGGTACAGATAGCCCTAGTCGGGGTGGGGTGGGGTGAAGGTACAGATAGCCCTAGTCGGGGTGGGGTGGGGTGAAGGTACAGATAGCCCTAGTCGGGGTGGGGTGGGGGTGAAGGTACAGATAGCCCTAGTCGGGGTGGGGTGGGGTGAAGGTACAGATAGCAGTAGTCGGGGTGGGGTGGGGTGAAGGTACAGATAGCCCTAGTAGGGGTGGGGTGGGGTGATGGTACAGATAGCCCTAGTGGGGGTGGGGTGGGGTGAAGGGACAGATAGCCCTAGTGGGGGTGGGGTGGGGTGGGATGAAGGTACAGAAAGCTCAAGTGGGGATGGGGTGGGGTGGGGTGAAGGTACAGATAGCCCTAGTGGGGGTGGGGTGGGGTGGGGGTGGGGTGAAGGTACAGATAGACCTAGTGGGGGTGGGGTGGGGTGGGGTGGGGTGAAGGTACAGATAGCCCTAGTGGGGGTGTGGTGGGGTGGGGTGAAGGTACAGATAGCCCGAGTGGAGGTGGGGCGGGGTGGGGGGGGGTGGGGTGAAAGTACAGATAGCCCTAGTGGGGGTGGGGTGGGGTGAAGGTACAGATAGCCCAAGTGGGGGTGGGGTGGGGTGAAGGTACAGATAGCCTAGTGGGGGTGGGGTGGGGTGGGGTGCGGTGAAGGTACAGATAGACCTAGTGGGGGTGGGGTGAAGGTACAGATAGCCCTAGTGGGGGGTGGGGTGGGGTGGAGGTACAGATAGCCCTAGTGGGGGTGGGGTGGGGTGAAGGTACAGATAGCCCGAGTGGGGGTGGGGTGGGGTGAAGGTACAGATAGCCCGAGTGGGGGTGGGGTGTGGTGGGGTGAAGGTACAGATAGACCTAGTGGGGGTGGGGTGGGGTGAAGGTACAGATAGCGATAGTGGGGGTGGGGTGAAGGTACAAATTATCCCTAGTGGGGGTGGGGTGGGGGGAAGGTACAGATAGCCCTAGTGGGGGGTGGGGTGGGGTGAAGGTATAGATAGCCCTAGTGGGGGGTGGGGTGGGGTGGGGTGAAGGTATAGATAGCCCTAGTGGGGGTGGGGTAGGGTGAATGTACAGATAGGCCTAGTGGGGGTGGGGTGGGGTGGGGTGAAGGTACAGATAGCCCTAGTGGGGGTGGGGTGGGGTGATGGTACAGATAGCCCTAGTAGGGGGTGGGGGTGGGGTGGGGTGAAGGTACAGATAGCCCTAGTGGGGTTGGGGTGGGGTGGAGTGGGGTGAAGGTACAGATAGCCCTAGTGGGGGTGGGGTGGGGTGGGGTGAAGGTACAGATAGGCCTAGAGGGGGTGGGGTGGGGTGGGGTGGGGGTGAAGGTACAGATAGCCCTACTGGGGGTGGGGTGAAGGTACAGATAGCCCTAGTGGGGGTGGGGGTGGGGTGAGGTGAAGGTACAGATAGCCCTAGTGGGTTTGGGGTGGGGTGGAGTGGGGTGAAGGTACAGAAAGCGATAGTGGGGGTGGGGGTGAAGGTACAGATAGCCCTAAGTGGGGGTGGGGTGAAGGTACAGATAGCCCTAGTGGGGGTGGGGTGAAGGTACAGATAGCCCTAGTGGGGGTGGGGTGAAGGTACAGATAGCCCTAGTTGGGGTGGGTTGGGGGTGGGGTGAAGGTACAGAGAGCCCTAGTGGGGGTGGGGTGAAGGTACAGATAGCCCTAGTGGGGGTGTGGTGGGGTGGGGTGAAGGTACAGATAGCCCGAGTGGAGGTGGGGCGGGGGTGGGGGGGTGGGGTGAAAGTACAGATAGCCCTAGTGGGGGTAGGGTGGGGTGAAGGTACAGATAGCCCAAGTGGGGGTGGGGTGGGGTGGGGTGAAGGTACAGATAGCCTAGTGGGGGTGGGGTGGGGTGGGGTGCGGGTGAAGGTACAAATAACCCTAGTGGGGGTGGGGTGGAGGTACAGATAGCCCTAGTGGGGGTGGGGTGGTGTGAAGGTACAGATAGCCCTAGTGGGGGTGGGGTGGGGTGAAGGTACAGATAGCCCGAGTGGGGGTGGGGTGGGGTGAAGGTACAGATAGCCCGAGTGGGGGTGGGGGTGGGGTGAAGGTACAGATAGCCCGAGTGGGGGGTGGGGTGGGGGTGGGGTGAAGGTACAGATAGACCTAGTGGGGGTGGGGTGGGGGTGAAGGTACAGATAGCGATAGTGGGGGTGGGGTGAAGGTACATATATCCCTAGTGGGGGTGGGGTCGGGGGAAGGTACAGATAGCCCTAGTGGGGGTGGGGTGGGGTGAAGGTATAGATAGCCCTAGTGGGGCTGGGGGTGGGGTGGGGTGAAGGTATAGATAGCCCTAGTGGGGGTGGGGTGGGGTGGGGTGGGGTGAAGGTACAGATAGGCCTAGTGGGGGTGGGGTGGGGTGGGGTGGGGTGACGGTACAGATAGCCCTAGTGGGGGTGGGTTGATGGTACAGATAGCCCTAGTGGGGGTGGGGGGTGGGGTGGGGTGAAGGTACAGATAGCCCTAGTGGGGGTGGGGTGGGGTGAGGTGAAGGTACAGATAGCCCTAGTGGGGTTGGGGTGGGGTGGAGTGGGGTGAAGGTACAGATAGCCCTAGTGGGGGTGGGGTGGGGGTGGGGTGAAGGTACAGATAGGCCTAGTGGGGGTGGGGTGGGGTGGGGTGGGGTGAAGGTACAGATAGCCCTACTGGGGGTGGGGTGAAGGTACAGATAGCCCTAGTGGGGGTGGGGTGAGGTGAAGGTACAGATAGCCGTAGTGGGGTTGGGGTGGGGTGGAGCGGGGTGAAGGTACAGAAAGCGATAGTGGGGGTGGGGTGAAGGTACAGATAGCCCTAAGTGGGGGTGGGGTGAAGGGACAGATAGCCCTAGTGGGGGTGGGGTGAAGGGACAGATAGCCCTAGTGGGGGTGGGCTGAACGTACAGATAGCCCTAGTGGGGGTGGGGTGAAGGTACAGATAGCCCTACTGGGGGTGGGGTGAAGGTACAGATAGCCCTAGTGGGGGTGGGGTGAGGTGAAGGTACAGATAGCCGTAGTGGGGTTGGGGTGGGGTGGAGCGGGGTGAAGGTACAGAAAGCGATAGTGGGGGTGGGGTGAAGGGACAGATAGCCCTAGTGGGGGGTGGGGTGAAGGGACAGATAGCCCTAGTGGGGGTGGGCTGAACGTACAGATAGCCCTAGTGGGGGTGGGCTGAACGTACAGATAGCCCTAGTGGGGGTGGGGCTGAACGTACAGATAGCCCTAGTGGGGGTGGGCTGAACGTACAGATAGCCCTAGTGGGGGTGGGCTGAACGTACAGATAGCCCTAGTGGGGGGTGGGCTGAACGTACAGATAGCCCTAGTGGGGGTGGGCTGAACGTACAGATAGCCCTAGTGGGGGTGGGCTGAACGTACAGATAGCCCTAGTGGGGGTGGGCTGAACGTACAGATAGCCCTAGTGGGGGTGGGCTGAACGTACAGATAGCCCTAGTGGGGGTGGGGCTGAACGTACAGATAGCCCTAGTGGGGGTGGGCTGAACGTACAGATAGCCCTAGTGGGGGTGGGCTGAAGGTACAGATAGCCCTAGTGGGGGTGGGGTGAAGGTACAGATAGCCCTAGTGGGGGTGGGGTGAAGGTACAGATAGCCCTAGTGGGGGTGGGGTGAAGGTACAGATAGCCCTAGTGGGGGTGGGGTGAAGGTACAGATAGCCCTAGTGGGGGTGGGGTGAAGGTACAGATAGCCCTAGTGGGGGTGGGGTGAAGGTACAGATAGCCCTAGTGGGGGTGGGGTGAAGGTACAGATAGCCCTAGTGGGGGTGGGGTGAAGGTACAGATAGCCCTAGTGGGGGTGGGGGTGAAGGTACAGATAGCCCTAGTGGGGGTGGGGTGAAGGTACAGATAGCCCTAGTGGGGGGTGGGGTGAAGGTACAGATAGCCCTAGTGGGGGTGGGGTGAAGGTACAGATAGCCCTAGTGGGGGTGGGGTGAAGGTACAGATAGCCCTAGTGGGGGTGGGGTGAAGGTACAGATAGCCCTAGTGGGGGGGTGGGGTGAAGGTACAGATAGCCCTAGTGGGGGTGGGGTGAAGGTACAGATAGCCCTAGTGGGGGTGGGGTGAAGGTACAGATAGCCCTAGTGGGGGTGGGGTGAAGGTACAGATAGCCCTAGTGGGGGTGGGGTGAAGGTACAGATAGCCCTAGTGGGGGTGGGGTGAAGGTACAGATAGCCCTAGTGGGGGTGGGGTGAAGGTACAGATAGCCCTAGTGGGGGTGGGGTGAAGGTACAGATAGCCCTAGTGGGGGTGGGGTGAAGGTACAGATAGCCCTAGTGGGGGTGGGGTGAAGGTACAGATAGCCCTAGTGGGGGTGGGGGTGAAGGTACAGATAGCCCTAGTGGGGGTGGGGGTGAAGGTACAGATAGCCCTAGTGGGGGTGGGGTGAAGGTACAGATAGCCCTAGTGGGGGTGGGGTGAAGGTACAGATAGCCCTAGTGGGGGTGGGGTGAAGGTACAGATAGCCCTAGTGGGGGTGGGGGTGAAGGTACAGGATAGCCCTAGTGGGGGGTGGGGTGAAGGTACAGATGGCCCTCGTCGGGGTGGGGTGGGGTGAAGGTACAGATGGCCCTCGTCGGGGTGGGGTGGGGTGAAGGTACAGATGGCCCTCGTCGGGGTGGGGTGGGGGTGAAGGTACAGATGGCCCTCGTCGGGGTGGGGTGGGGTGAAGGTACAGATGGCCCTCGTCGGGGTGGGGTGGGGTGAAGGTACAGATGGCCCTCGTCGGGGGTGGGGTGGGGTGAAGGTACAGATGGCCCTCGTCGGGGTGGGGTGGGGTGAAGGTACAGATGGCCCTCGTCGGGGTGGGGTGGGGTGAAGGTACAGATGGCCCTCGTCGGGGTGGGGTGGGGTGAAGGTACAGATGGCCCTCGTCGGGGTGGGGTGGGGTGAAGGTACAGATGGCCCTCGTCGGGGTGGGGTGGGGTGAAGGTACAGATGGCCCTCGTCGGGGTGGGGTGGGGTGAAGGTACAGATGGCCCTCGTCGGGGGTGGGGTGGGGTGAAGGTACAGATGGCCCTCGTCGGGGTGGGGTGGGGTGAAGGTACAGATGGCCCTCGTCGGGGTGGGGTGGGGTGAAGGTACAGATGGCCCTCGTCGGGGTGGGGTGGGGGTGAAGGTACAGATGGCCCTCGTCGGGGTGGGGTGGGGTGAAGGTACAGATGGCCCTCGTCGGGGTGGGGTGGGGTGAAGGTACAGATGGCCCTCGTCGGGGTGGGGTGGGGTGAAGGTACAGATGGCCCTCGTCGGGGTGGGGTGGGGTGAAGGTACAGATGGCCCTCGTCGGGGTGGGGTGGGGTGAAGGTACAGATGGCCCTCGTCGGGGTGGGGTGGGGTGAAGGTACAGATGGCCCTCGTCGGGGTGGGGTGGGGGGGGTGAAGGTACAGATGGCCCCTCGTCGGGGTGGGGTGGGGTGAAGGTACAGATGGCCCTCGTCGGGGTGGGGTGGGGTGAAGGTACAAGATGGCCCTCGTCGGGGTGGTGGTGGGGGTGAAGGTACAGATGGCCCTCGTCGGGGTGGGGTGGGGTGAAGGTACAGATGGCCCTCGTCGGGGTGGGGTGGGGTGAAGGTACAGATGGCCCTCGTCGGGGTGGGGTGGGGTGAAGGTACAGATGGCCCTCGTCGGGGTGGGGTGGGGTGAAGGTACAGATGGCCCTCGTCGGGGTGGGGTGGGGTGAAGGTACAGATGGCCCTCGTCGGGGTGGGGGTGGGGTGAAGGTACAGATGGCCCTCGTCGGGGTGGGGTGGGGTGAAGGTACAGATGGCCCTCGTCGGGGTGGGGTGGGGTGAAGGTACAGATGGCCCTCGTCGGGGTGGGGTGGGGTGAAGGTACAGATGGCCCTCGTCGGGGTGGGGTGGGGTGAAGGTACAGATGGCCCTCGTCGGGGTGGGGTGGGGTGAAGGTACAGATGGCCCTCGTCGGGGTGGGGTGGGGTGAAGGTACAGATGGCCCTCGTCGGGGTGGGGTGGGGTGAAGGTACAGATGGCCCTCGTCGGGGTGGGGTGGGGGTGAAGGTACAGATGGCCCTCGTCGGGGTGGGGTGGGGTGAAGGTACAGATGGCCCTCGTCGGGGGGGTGGGGTGAGGTACAGATGGCCCTCGTCGGGGTGGGGTGGGTGAAGGTACAGATGGCCCTCGTCGGGGTGGGGTGGGGTGAAGGTACAGATGGCCCTCGTCGGGGGTGGGGTGGGGTGAAGGTACAGATGGCCCTCGTCGGGGTGGGGTGGGGTGAAGGTACAGATGGCCCTCGTCGGGGTGGGGTGGGGTGAAGGTACAGATGGCCCTCGTCGGGGTGGGGGTGGGGTGAAGGTACAGATGGCCCTCGTCGGGGTGGGGTGGGGTGAAGGTACAGATGGCCCTCGTCGGGGTGGGGTGGGGTGAAGGTACAGATGGCCCTCGTCGGGGTGGGGTGGGGTGAAGGTACAGATGGCCCTCGTCGGGGTGGGGGTGGGGTGAAGGTACAGATGGCCCTCGTCGGGGGTGGGGTGGGGTGAAGGTACAGATGGCCCTCGTCGGGGTGGGGTGGGGTGAAGGTACAGATGGCCCTCGTCGGGGTGGGGTGGGGTGAAGGTACAGATGGCCCTCGTCGGGGTGGGGGTGGGGTGAAGGTACAGATGGCCCTCGTCGGGGTGGGGTGGGGTGAAGGTACAGATGGCCCTCGTCGGGGTGGGGTGGGGTGAAGGTACAGATGGCCCTCGTCGGGGTGGGGTGGGGTGAAGGTACAGATGGCCCTCGTCGGGGTGGGGTGGGGTGAAGGTACAGATGGCCCTCGTCGGGGTGGGGTGGGGTGAAGGTACAGATGGCCCTCGTCGGGGTGGGGTGGGGTGAAGGTACAGATGGCCCTCGTCGGGGTGGGGTGGGGTGAAGGTACAGATGGCCCTCGTCGGGGTGGGGTGGGGTGAAGGTACAGATGGCCCTCGTCGGGGTGGGGTGGGGTGAAGGTACAGATGGCCCTCGTCGGGGTGGGGTGGGGTGAAGGTACAGATGGCCCTCGTCGGGGTGGGGTGGGGTGAAGGTACAGATGGCCCTCGTCGGGGTGGGGTCGGGGTGAAGGTACAGATGGCCCTCGTCGGGGTGGGGTGGGGTGAAGGTACAGATGGCCCTCGTCGGGGTGGGGTGGGGTGAAGGTACAGATGGCCCTCGTCGGGGTGGGGTGGGGTGAAGGTACAGATGGCCCTCGTCGGGGTGGGGTGGGGTGAAGGTACAGATGGCCCTCGTCGGGGTGGGGTGGGGTGAAGGTACAGATGGCCCTCGTCGGGGTGGGGTGGGGTGAAGGTACAGATGGCCCTCGTCGGGGTGGGGTGGGGTGAAGGTACAGATGGCCCTCGTCGGGGGTGGGGTGGGGTGAAGGTACAGATGGCCCTCGTCGGGGTGGGGTGGGGTGAAGGTACAGATGGCCCTCGTCGGGGTGGGGTGGGGTGAAGGTACAGATGGCCCTCGTCGGGGTGGGGTGGGGTGAAGGTACAGATGGCCCTCGTCGGGGTGGGGTGGGGTGAAGGTACAGATGGCCCTCGTCGCGGGGGGGGTGGGGTGAAGGTACAGATGGCCCTCGTCGGGGGGGGGGTGGGGTGAAGGTACAGATGGCCCTCGTCGGGGGGGGGGTGGCGTGAAGGTACAGATGGCCCTCGTCGGGGGGGGGTGGGGTGAAGGTACAGATGGCCCTCGTCGGGGGGGGGTGGGGTGAAGGTACAGATGGCCCTCGTCGGGGGGGGGTGGGGTGAAGGTACAGATGGCCCTCGTCGGGGTGGGGTGGGGTGAAGGTACAGATGGCCCTCGTCGGGGTGGGGTGGGGTGAAGGTACAGATGGCCCTCGTCGGGGTGGGGTGGGGTGAAGGTACAGATGGCCCTCGTCGGGGTGGGGTGGGGTGAAGGTACAGATGGCCCTCGTCGGGGGGGGGTGGGGTGAAGGTACAGATGGCCCTCGTCGGGGTGGGGTGGGGTGAAGGAACAGATGGCCCTAGTCGGGGTGGGGTGGGGTGAAGGTACAGATGGCCCTAGTCGGGGTGGGGTGGGGTGAAGGTACAGATGGCCCTAGTCGGGGTGGGGTGGGGTGAAGGTACAGATGGCCCTAGTCGGGGTGGGGTGGGGTGAAGGTACAGATGGCCCTAGTCGGGGTGGGGTGGGGTGAAGGTACAGATGGCCCTAGTCGGGGTGGGGTGGGGTGAAGGTACAGATGGCCCTAGTCGGGGTGGGGTGGGGGTGAAGGTACAGATGGCCCTAGTCGGGGTGGGGTGGGGTGAAGGAACAGATGGCCCTAGTCGGGGTGGGGTGGGGTGAAGGTACAGATGGCCCTAGTGGGGGTGGGGTGGGGTGAAGGTACAGATGGCCCTGGTCGGGGTGGGGTTGGGGTGAAGGTACAGATGGCCCTGGTCGGGGTGGGGTGGGGTGAAGGTACAGATGGCCCTAGTCGGGGTGGTGTGGGGTGAAGGTACAGATGGCCCTAGTCGGGGTGGGGTGGGGTGAAGGTACAGATAGCCATAGTCGGGGTGGGGTGGGGTGAAGGTACAGATGGCCCTAGTGGGGGTGGGGTGGGGTGAAGGTACAGATAGACCTAGTGGGGGTGGGGTGGGGGTGGGGTGGGTTGAAGGTACAGATAGCCCTAGTGGGGGTGGGGTGGGGTGGGGTGAAGGTACAGATAGCCCTAGTTGAGGAGGGGTGGGGTGAAGGTACAGATAGCCCTAGTGGGGGTGGGGTGGGGTGAAGGTACAGATAGCCCTAGTGAAGGTGGGGTGGGGTGGGGTGGGGTGAAGGTACAGATAGCCCTAGTGGGGGTGGGGTGAAGGTACAGATAGCCCTAGTGGGGGTGGGGTGGGGTGAAGGTACAGATAGCCCTAGTTGGGGTGGGTTGGGGTGGGGTGAAGGTACAGATAGCCCTAGTGGGGGTGGGGTGAAGGTACAGATAGCCCTAGTGGGGGTGGGGTGGGGTGAAGGTACAGATAGCCCTAGTGGGGGTGGGGTGGGGTGAAGGTACAGATAGCCCTAGTGGGGGTGGGGTGAAGGTACAGATAGCCCTCGTGGGGGTGGGTTGAAGGTACAGATAGCCCTCGTGGGGGTGGGTTGAAGGCACAGATCGCCCTAGTGGGGGTGGGGTGGGGTGAAGGTACAGATAGCCCTAGTGGGGGTGGGGTGAAGGTACAGATAGCCCTAGTGGGGGTGGGGTGAAGGTACAGATAGCCCTAGTGGGGGTGGGGTGAAGGTACAGATAGCCCTAGTCGGGGTGGGGTGAAGGTACAGATAGCCCTAGTCGGTGTGGGGTGGGGTGAAGGTACAGATAGCCCTAGTCGGTGTGGGGTGGGGTGAAGGTACAGATGGCCCTAGTCGGGGTGGGGTGGGGTGAAGGTACAGATGGCCCTAGTCGGGGTGGGGTGGGGTGAAGGTACAGATGGCCCTAGTCGGGGTGGGGTGGGGTGAAGGTACAGATGGCCCTAGTCGGGGTGGGGTGGGGTGAAGGTACAGATGGCCTTAGTCGGGTTGGGGTGGGGTGAAGGTACAGATGGCCCTAGTGGGGGTGGGGTGAAGGTACAGATAGCCCTAGTGGGGGTGGGGTGAAGGTACAGATAGCCCTAGTGGGGGTGGGGTGGGGTGGGGTGAAGGTACAGATAGCCCTAGTGGGGGTGGGGTGGGGTGGGGTGAAGGTACAGATAGCCCTAGTCGGGGTGGGGTGAAGGTACAGATAGCCCTCGTGGGGGTGGGGTGAAGGTACAGATAGCCCTAGTGGGGGTGGGGTGAAGGCACAGATAGCCCTAGTGGGGGTGGGGTGAAGGCACAGATAGCCCTAGTGGGGGTGGGGTGAAGGCACAGATAGCCCTAGTGGGGGTGGGGTGAAGGCACAGATAGCCCTAGTGGGGGTGGGGTGAAGGCACAGATAGCCCTAGTGGGGGTGGGGTGAAGGCACAGATAGCCCTAGTGGGGGTGGGGTGAAGGCACAGATAGCCCTAGTGGGGGTGGGGTGAAGGCACAGATAGCCCTAGTGGGGGTGGGGTGAAGGCACAGATAGCCCTAGTGGGGGTGGGGTGAAGGTACAGAGAGCCCTAGTGGGGGTGGGGTGGGGTGGGGTGAAGGTACAGATAGCCCTACTGGGGGTGAGGTGGGGTGGGGTGAAGGTACAGATAGCCCTAGTGGGGGTGGGGTGGGGTGAAGGTACAGATAGCCCTAGTGGGGGTGGGGTGGGGTGAAGGTACAGATAGCCCTCGTGGGGGTGGGGTGGGGTGAAGGTACAGATAGCCCTCGTGGGGGTGGGGTGGGGTGAAGGTACAGATGGCCCTAGTCGGGGTGGGGTGGGGTGAAGGTACAGATGGCCCTAGTCGGGGTGGGGTGGGGTGAAGGAACAGATGGCCCTAGTCGGGGTGGGGTGGGGTGAAGGTACAGATGGCCCTAGTGGGGGTGGGGTGGGGTGAAGGTACAGATGGCCCTGGTCGGGGTGGGGTTGGGGTGAAGGTACAGATGGCCCTGGTCGGGGTGGGGTGGGGTGAAGGTACAGATGGCCCTAGTCGGGGTGGGGTGGGGTGAAGGTACAGATGGCCCTAGTCGGGGTGGGGTGGGGTGAAGGTACAGATAGCCATAGTCGGGGTGGGGTGGGGTGAAGGTACAGATGGCCCTAGTGGGGGTGGGGTGGGGTGAAGGTACAGATAGACCTAGTGGGGGTGGGGTGGGGGTGGGGTGGGTTGAAGGTACAGATAGCCCTAGTGGGGGTGGGGTGGGGTGGGGTGAAGGTACAGATAGCCCTAGTTGGGGAGGGGTGGGGTGAAGGTACAGATAGCCCTAGTGGGGGTGGGGTGGGGTGAAGGTACAGATAGCCCTAGTGAAGGTGGGGTGGGGTGGGGTGGGGTGAAGGTGCAGATAGCCCTAGTGGGGGTGGGGTGAAGGTACAGATAGCCCTAGTGGGGGTGGGGTGGGGTGAAGGTACAGATAGCCCTAGTTGGGGTGGGTTGGGGTGGGGTGAAGGTACAGATAGCCCTAGTGGGGGTGGGGTGAAGGTACAGATAGCCCTAGTGGGGGTGGGGTGGGGTGGGGTGAAGGTACAGATAGCCCTAGTGGGGGTGGGGTGGGGTGAAGGTACAGATAGCCCTAGTGGGGGTGGGGTGAAGGTACAGATAGCCCTCGTGGAGGTGGGTTGAAGGTACAGATAGCCCTCGTGGGGGTGGGTTGAAGGCACAGATCGCCCTAGTGGGGGTGGGGTGGGGTGAAGGTACAGATAGCCCTAGTGGGGGTGGGGTGAAGGTACAGATAGCCCTAGTGGGGGTGGGGTGAAGGTACAGATAGCCCTAGTCGGGGTGGGGTGAAGGTACAGATAGCCCTAGTCGGGGTGGGGTGAAGGTACAGATAGCCCTAGTCGGGGTGGGGTGAAGGTACAGATAGCCCTAGTCGGGGTGGGGTGGGGTGAAGGTACAGATGGCCCTAGTCGGGGTGGGGTGGGGTGAAGGTACAGATGGCCCTAGTCGGGGTGGGGTGGGGTGAAGGTACAGATGGCCCTAGTCGGGGTGGGGTGGGGTGAAGGTACAGATGGCCCTAGTCGGGGTGGGGTGGGGTGAAGGTACAGATAGCCTTAGTCGGGTTGGGGTGGGGTGAAGGTACAGATGGCCCTAGTGGGGGTGGGGTGAAGGTACAGATAGCCCTAGTGGGGGTGGGGTGAAGGTACAGATAGCCCTAGTGGGGGTGGGGTGGGGTGGGGTGAAGGTACAGATAGCCCTAGTGGGGGTGGGGTGGGGTGGGGTGAAGGTACAGATAGCCCTAGTCGGGGTGGGGTGAAGGTACAGATAGCCCTCGTGGGGGTGGGGTGAAGGTACAGATAGCCCTAGTGGGGGTGGGGTGAAGGCACAGATAGCCCTAGTGGGGGTGGGGTGAAGGCACAGATAGCCCTAGTGGGGGTGGGGTGAAGGCACAGATAGCCCTAGTGGGGGTGGGGTGAAGGCACAGATAGCCCTAGTGGGGGTGGGGTGAAGGCACAGATAGCCCTAGTGGGGGTGGGGTGAAGGTACAGAGAGCCCTAGTGGGGGTGGGGTGAAGGTACAGAGAGCCCTAGTGGGGGTGGGGTGGGGTGAAGGTACAGATAGCCCTACTGGGGGTGAGGTGGGGTGGGGTGAAGGTACAGATAGCCCTAGTGGGGGTGGGGTGGGGTGAAGGTACAGATAGCCCTAGTGGGGGTGGGGTGGGGTGAAGGTACAGATAGCCCTCGTGGGGGTGGGGTGGGGTGAAGGTACAGATAGCCCTCGTGGGGGTGGGGTGGGGTGAAGTTACAGATAGCCCTCGTGGGGGTGGAGTGGGGTGAAGGTACAGATAGCCCTAGTCGGGGTGGGGTGGGGTGAAGGTACAGAGAGCCCTAGTGGGGGTGGGGTGGGGTGGGGTGAAGGTACAGATAGCCCTAGTGGGGGTGAGGTGGGGTGGGGTGAAGGTACAGAGAGCCCTAGTGGGGGTGGGGTGAAGGTACAGATAGCCCTAGTGGGGTGGGGTGATGGTACAGATAGCCCTAGTGGGGGTGGGGTGAAGGTACAGATAGCCCTAGTGGGGGTGGGGTGAAGGTACAGATAGCCCTAGTGGGGGTGGGGTGAAGGTACAGATAGCCCTAGTGGGGGTGGGGTGAAGGTACAGATAGCCCTAGTGGGGGTGGTGTGGGGTGGGGTGAAGGTACAGATAGCCCTAGTGGGGGTGGGGTGGGGGTGAAGGTACAGATAGCCCTAGTGGGGGTGGGGTGAAGGCACAGATAGCCCTAGTGGGGGTGGGGTGAAGGTACAGATAGCCCTAGTGGGGGTGGGGTGAAGGTACAGATAGCCCTAGTGGGGGTGGGGTGAAGGTACAGATAGCCCTAGTGGGGGTGGTGTGGGGTGATGGTACAGATAGCCCTAGTCGGGTTGGGGTGGGGTGAAGGTACAGATGGCCCTAGTGGGGGTGGGGTGAAGGTACAGATAGCCCTAGTGGGGGTGGGGTGAAGGTACAGATAGCCCTAGTGGGGGTGGGGTGAAGGTACAGATAGCCCTAGTGGGGGTGGGGTGAAGGTACAGATAGCCCTAGTGGGGGTGGGGTGGGGTGGGGTGAAGGTACAGATAGCCCTAGTGGGGGTGGGATGGGGTGGGGTGAAGGTACAGATAGCCCTAGTCGGGGTGGGGTGAAGGTACAGATAGCCCTCGTGGGGGTGGGGTGAAGGCACAGATCGCCCTAGTGGGGGTGGGGTGAAGGCACAGATAGCCCTAGTGGGGGTGGGGTGAAGGCACAGATAGCCCTAGTGGGGGTGGGGTGAAGGCACAGATAGCCCTAGTGGGGGTGGGGTGAAGGCACAGATAGCCCTAGTGGGGGTGGGGTGAAGGCACAGATAGCCCTAGTGGGGGTGGGGTGAAGGCACAGATAGCCCTAGTGGGAGTGGGGTGAAGGTACAGATGGCCCTAGTGGGGGTGGGGTGAAGGTACAGACGGCCCTAGTCGGGGTGGGGTGGGGTGAAGGTACAGACGGCCCTAGTCGGGGTGGGGTGGGGTGAAGGTACAGACGGCCCTAGCCGGGGTGGGGTGGGGTGAAGGTACAGACGGCCCTAGCCGGGGTGGGGTGGGGTGAAGGTACAGACGGCCCTAGCCGGGGTGGGGTGGGGTGAAGGTACAGACGGCCCTCGTCGGGGTGGGGTGGGGTGAAGGTACAGACGGCCCTCGTCGGGGTGGGGTGGGGTGAAGGTACAGACGGCCCTCGTCGGGGTGGGGTGGGGTGAAGGTACAGACGGCCCTCGTCGGGGTGGGGTGGGGTGAAGGTACAGACGGCCCTCGTCGGGGTGGGGTGGGGTGAAGGTACAGACGGCCCTCGTCGGGGTGGGGTGGGGTGAAGGTACAGATGGCCCTCGTCGGGGTGGGGTGGGGTGAAGGTACAGATGGCCCTCGTCGGGGTGGGGTGGGGTGAAGGTACAGATGGCCCTCGTCGGGGTGGGGTGGGTTGAAG
Organism: Isurus oxyrinchus; assembly: GCA_026770705.1. Classification (NCBI taxonomy): domain Eukaryota; kingdom Metazoa; phylum Chordata; class Chondrichthyes; order Lamniformes; family Lamnidae; genus Isurus; species Isurus oxyrinchus. Next base: position 19,157 of record JANJGN010001359.1, read on the forward strand.
GTACAGATGGCCCTCGTCGGGGTGGGGTGGGGTGAAGGTACAGATGGCCCTCGTCGGGGTGGGGTGGGGTGAAGGTACAGATGGCCCTCGTCGGGGTGGGGTGGGGTGGGGTGAAGGTACAGATGGCCCTCGTCGGGTGGGGTGGGGTGGGGTGGGGTGAAGGTACAGATGGCCCTCGTCGGGGTGGGGTGGGGTGGGGTGAAGGTACAGATGGCCCTCGTCGGGGTGGGGTGGGGTGGGGTGAAGGTACAGATGGCCCTCGTCGGGGTGGGGTGGGGTGGGGTGAAGGTACAGATGGCCCTCGTCGGGGTGGGGTGGGGTGGGGTGAAGGTACAGATGGCCCTCGTCGGGGTGGGGTGGGGTGAAGGTACTGATGGCCCTCGTCGGGGTGGGGTGGGGTGAAGGTACAGATGGCCCTCGTCGGGGTGGGGTGGGGTGAAGGTACAGATGGCCCTCGTCGGGGTGGGGTGGGGTGAAGGTACAGATGGCCCTCGTCGGGGTGGGGTGGGGTGAAGGTACAGATGGCCTTCGTCGGGGTGGGGTGGGGTGAAGGTACAGAGAGCCCTAGTGGGGGTGGGGTGGGGTGGGGTGAAGGTACAGAGAGCCCTAGTGGGGGTGGGGTGGGGTGGGGTGAAGGTACAGATAGCCCTAGTGGGGGTGAGGTGGGGTGGGGTGAAGGTACAGATAGCCCTAGTGGGGGTGGGGTGGGGTGAAGGTACAGATAGCCCTAGTGGGGGTGGGGTGGGGTGAAGGTACAGATAGCCCTAGTGGGGGTGGGGTGGGGTGAAGTTACAGATAGCCCTCGTGGGGGTGGAGTGGGGTGAAGGTACAGATAGCCCTAGTCGGGGTGGGGTGGGGTGAAGGAACAGATAGCCCTAGTGGGGGTGGGGTGGGGGGAAGGTACAGATAGCCCTAGTGGGGGTGGGGTGGGGGGAAGGTACAGATAGCCCTAGTGGGGGTGGGGTGAACGTACAGATAGCCCTAGTGGGGTGGGGTGATGGTACAGATAGCCCTAGTGGGGGTGGGGTGAAGGTACAGATAGCCCTAGTGGGGGTGGGGTGAAGGTACAGATAGCCCTAGTGGGGGTGGGGTGAAGGTACAGATAGCCCTAGTGGGGGTGGGGTGGGGTGGGGTGAAGGTACAGATAGCCCTCGTGGGGGTGGGGTGGGGTGAAGGTACAGATAGCCCTAGTAGGGGTGGGGTGGGGTGGGGTGAAGGTACAGATAGCCCTAGTGGGGGTGGGGTGGGGGTGAAGGTACAGATAGCCCTAGTGGGGGTGGGGTGGGGGTGAAGGTACAGATAGCCCTAGTGGGGGTGGGGTGAAGGCACAGATAGCCCTAGTGGGGGTGGGGTGAAGGTACAGATAGCCCTAGTGGGGGTGGGGTGAAGGTACAGATAGCCCTAGTGGGGGTGGTGTGGGGTGCTGGTACAGATAGCCCTAGTCGGGTTGGGGTGGGGTGAAGGTACAGATGGCCCTAGTGGGGGTGGGGTGAAGGTACAGATAGCCCTAGTGGGGGTGGGGTGAAGGTACAGATAGCCCTAGTGGGGGTGGGGTGGGGTGGGGTGAAGGTACAGATAGCCCTAGTGGGGGTGGGGTGGGGTGGGGTGAAGGTACAGATAGCCCTAGTCGGGGTGGGGTGAAGGTACAGATAGCCCTCGTGGGGGTGGGGTGAAGGCACAGATAGCCCTAGTGGGGGTGGGGTGAAGGCACAGATAGCCCTAGTGGGGGTGGGGTGAAGGCACAGATAGCCCTAGTGGGGGTGGGGTGAAGGCACAGATAGCCCTAGTGGGGGTGGGGTGAAGGCACAGATAGCCCTAGTGGGGGTGGGGTGAAGGCACAGATAGCCCTAGTGGGGGTGGGGTGAAGGCACAGATAGCCCTATTGGGGGTGGGGTGGGGTGGGGTGAAGGTACAGATAGCCCTAGTGGGGGTGAGGTGGGGTGGGGTGAAGGTACAGATAGCCCTAGTGGGGGTGGGGTGGGGTGAAGGTACAGGTAGCCCTAGTGGGGGTGGGGTGGGGTGAAGGTACAGATAGCCCTCGTGGGGGTGGGGTGGGGTGAAGGTACAGATAGCCCTAGTGGGGGTGGGGTGGGGTGAAGTTACAGATAGCCCTCGTGGGGGTGGAGTGGGGTGAAGGTACAGATAGCCCTAGTCGGGGTGGGGTGGGGTGAAGGTACAGAGAGCCCTAGTGGGGGTGGGGTGCGGTGGGGTGAAGGTACAGATAGCCCTAGTGGGGGTGAGGTGGGGTGGGGTGAAGGTACAGAGAGCCCTAGTGGGGGTGGGGTGGGGTGGGGTGAAGGTACAGATAGCGCTAGTGGGGGTGAGGTGGGGTGGGGTGAAGGTACAGATAGCCCTCGTGGGGGTGGGGTGGGGGGAAGGTACAGATAGCCCTAGTGGGGGTGGGGTGGGGTGAAGGTACAGATAGCCCTAGTGGGGGTGGGGTGAAGGTACAGATAGCCCTAGTGGGGTGGGGTGATGGTACAGATAGCCCTAGTGGGGGTGGGGTGAAGGTACAGATAGCCCTAGTGGGGGTGGGGTGGGGTGAAGGTACAGATGGCCCTAGTCGGGGTGGGGTGGGGTGAAGGTACAGATAGCCATAGTCGGGGTGGGGTGGGGTGAAGGTACAGATGGCCCTAGTGGGGGTGGGGTGGGGTGAAGGTACAGATAGACCTAGTGGGGGTGGGGTGGGGGTGGGGTGGGTTGAAGGTACAGAATGCCCTAGTGGGGGTGGGGTGGGGTGGGGTGAAGGTACAGATAGCCCTAGTTGAGGAGGGGTGGGGTGAAGGTACAGATAGCCCTAGTGGGGGTGGGGTGGGGTGAAGGTACAGATAGCCCTAGTGAAGGTGGGGTGGGGTGGGGTGGGGTGAAGGTACAGATAGCCCTAGTGGGGGTGGGGTGAAGGTACAGATAGCCCTAGTGGGGGTGGGGTGGGGTGAAGGTACAGATAGCCCTAGTTGGGGTGGGTTGGGGTGGGGTGAAGGTACAGATAGCCCTAGTGGGGGTGGGGTGAAGGTACAGATAGCCCTAGTGGGGGTGGGGTGGGGTGAAGGTACAGATAGCCCTAGTGGGGGTGGGGTGGGGTGAAGGTACAGATAGCCCTAGTGGGGGTGGGGTGGGGTGAAGGTACAGATAGCCCTAGTGGGGGTGGGGTGAAGGTACAGATAGCCCTCGTGGGGGTGGGGTGAAGGTACAGATAGCCCTCGTGGGGGTGGGTTGAAGGCACAGATCGCCCTAGTGGGGGTGGGGTGGGGTGAAGGTACAGATAGCCCTAGTGGGGGTGGGGTGAAGGTACAGATAGCCCTAGTGGGGGTGGGGTGAAGGTACAGATAGCCCTAGTGGGGGTGGGGTGAAGGTACAGATAGCCCTAGTCGGGGTGGGGTGAAGGTACAGATAGCCCTAGTCGGGGTGGGGTGAAGGTACAGATAGCCCTAGTCGGGGTGGGGTGGGGTGAAGGTACAGATGGCCCTAGTCGGGGTGGGGTGGGGTGAAGGTACAGATGGCCCTAGTCGGGGTGGGGTGGGGTGAAGGTACAGATGGCCCTAGTCGGGGTGGGGTGGGGTGAAGGTACAGATGGCCCTAGTCGGGGTGGGGTGGGGTGAAGGTACAGATAGCCTTAGTCGGGTTGGGGTGGGGTGAAGGTACAGATGGCCCTAGTGGGGGTGGGGTGAAGGTACAGATAGCCCTAGTGGGGGTGGGGTGAAGGTACAGATAGCCCTAGTGGGGGTGGGGTGAAGGTACAGATAGCACTAGTGGGGGTGGGGTGGGGTGGGGTGAAGGTACAGATAGCCCCAGTGGGGGTGGGGTGGGGTGGGGTGAAGGTACAGATAGCCCTAGTCGGGGTGGGGTGAAGGTACAGATAGCCCTCGTGGGGGTGGGGTGAAGGCACAGATAGCCCTAGTGGGGGTGGGGTGAAGGCACAGATAGCCCTAGTGGGGGTGGGGTGAAGGCACAGATAGCCCTAGTGGGGGTGGGGTGAAGGCACAGATAGCCCTAGTGGGGGTGGGGTGAAGGCACAGATAGCCCTAGTGGGGGTGGGGTGAAGGCACAGATAGCCCTAGTGGGGGTGGGGTGAAGGCACAGATAGCCCTAGTGGGGGTGGGGTGAAGGCACAGATAGCCCTAGTGGGGGTGGGGTGAAGGTACAGAGAGCCCTAGTGGGGGTGGGGTGGGGTGGGGTGAAGGTACAGATAGCCCTACTGGGGGTGAGGTGGGGTGGGGTGAAGGTACAGATAGCCCTAGTGGGGGTGGGGTGGGGTGAAGGTACAGATAGCCCTAGTGGGGGTGGGGTGGGGTGAAGGTACAGATAGCCCTCGTGGGGGTGGGGTGGGGTGAAGGTACAGATAGCCCTCGTGGGGGTGGGGTGGGGTGAAGGTACAGATGGCCCTAGTCGGGGTGGGGTGGGGTGAAGGTACAGATGGCCCTAGTCGGGGTGGGGTGGGGTGAAGGAACAGATGGCCCTAGTCGGGGTGGGGTGGGGTGAAGGTACAGATGGCCCTAGTGGGGGTGGGGTGGGGTGAAGGTACAGATGGCCCTGGTCGGGGTGGGGTTGGGGTGAAGGTACAGATGGCCCTGGTCGGGGTGGGGTGGGGTGAAGGTACAGATGGCCCTAGTCGGGGTGGGGTGGGGTGAAGGTACAGATGGCCCTAGTCGGGGTGGGGTGGGGTGAAGGTACAGATAGCCATAGTCGGGGTGGGGTGGGGTGAAGGTACAGATGGCCCTAGTGGGGGTGGGGTGGGGTGAAGGTACAGATAGACCTAGTGGGGGTGGGGTGGGGGTGGGGTGGGTTGAAGGTACAGATAGCCCTAGTGGGGGTGGGGTGGGGTGGGGTGAAGGTACAGATAGCCCTAGTTGGGGAGGGGTGGGGTGAAGGTACAGATAGCCCTAGTGGGGGTGGGGTGGGGTGAAGGTACAGATAGCCCTAGTGAAGGTGGGGTGGGGTGGGGTGGGGTGAAGGTGCAGATAGCCCTAGTGGGGGTGGGGTGAAGGTACAGATAGCCCTAGTGGGGGTGGGGTGGGGTGAAGGTACAGATAGCCCTAGTTGGGGTGGGTTGGGGTGGGGTGAAGGTACAGATAGCCCTAGTGGGGGTGGGGTGAAGGTACAGATAGCCCTAGTGGGGGTGGGGTGGGGTGGGGTGAAGGTACAGATAGCCCTAGTGGGGGTGGGGTGGGGTGAAGGTACAGATAGCCCTAGTGGGGGTGGGGTGAAGGTACAGATAGCCCTCGTGGAGGTGGGTTGAAGGTACAGATAGCCCTCGTGGGGGTGGGTTGAAGGCACAGATCGCCCTAGTGGGGGTGGGGTGGGGTGAAGGTACAGATAGCCCTAGTGGGGGTGGGGTGAAGGTACAGATAGCCCTAGTGGGGGTGGGGTGAAGGTACAGATAGCCCTAGTGGGGGTGGGGTGAAGGTACAGATAGCCCTAGTGGGGGTGGGGTGAAGGTACAGATAGCCCTAGTCGGGGTGGGGTGAAGGTACAGATAGCCCTAGTCGGGGTGGGGTGGGGTGAAGGTACAGATGGCCCTAGTCGGGGTGGGGTGGGGTGAAGGTACAGATGGCCCTAGTCGGGGTGGGGTGGGGTGAAGGTACAGATGGCCCTAGTCGGGGTGGGGTGGGGTGAAGGTACAGATGGCCCTAGTCGGGGTGGGGTGGGGTGAAGGTACAGATAGCCTTAGTCGGGTTGGGGTGGGGTGAAGGTACAGATGGCCCTAGTGGGGGTGGGGTGAAGGTACAGATAGCCCTAGTGGGGGTGGGGTGAAGGTACAGATAGCCCTAGTGGGGGTGGGGTGGGGTGGGGTGAAGGTACAGATAGCCCTAGTGGGGGTGGGGTGGGGTGGGGTGAAGGTACAGATAGCCCTAGTCGGGGTGGGGTGAAGGTACAGATAGCCCTCGTGGGGGTGGGGTGAAGGTACAGATAGCCCTAGTGGGGGTGGGGTGAAGGCACAGATAGCCCTAGTGGGGGTGGGGTGAAGGCACAGATAGCCCTAGTGGGGGTGGGGTGAAGGCACAGATAGCCCTAGTGGGGGTGGGGTGAAGGCACAGATAGCCCTAGTGGGGGTGGGGTGAAGGCACAGATAGCCCTAGTGGGGGTGGGGTGAAGGCACAGATAGCCCTAGTGGGGGTGGGGTGAAGGTACAGAGAGCCCTAGTGGGGGTGGGGTGGGGTGGGGTGAAGGTACAGATAGCCCTACTGGGGGTGAGGTGGGGTGGGGTGAAGGTACAGATAGCCCTAGTGGGGGTGGGGTGGGGTGAAGGTACAGATAGCCCTAGTGGGGGTGGGGTGGGGTGAAGGTACAGATAGCCCTCGTGGGGGTGGGGTGGGGTGAAGGTACAGATAGCCCTCGTGGGGGTGGGGTGGGGTGAAGTTACAGATAGCCCTCGTGGGGGTGGAGTGGGGTGAAGGTACAGATAGCCCTAGTCGGGGTGGGGTGGGGTGAAGGTACAGAGAGCCCTAGTGGGGGTGGGGTGGGGTGGGGTGAAGGTACAGATAGCCCTAGTGGGGGTGAGGTGGGGTGGGGTGAAGGTACAGAGAGCCCTAGTGGGGGTGGGGTGAAGGTACAGATAGCCCTAGTGGGGTGGGGTGATGGTACAGATAGCCCTAGTGGGGGTGGGGTGAAGGTACAGATAGCCCTAGTGGGGGTGGGGTGAAGGTACAGATAGCCCTAGTGGGGGTGGGGTGAAGGTACAGATAGCCCTAGTGGGGGTGGGGTGAAGGTACAGATAGCCCTAGTGGGGGTGGGGTGAAGGTACAGATAGCCCTAGTGGGGGTGGGGTGAAGGTACAGATAGCCCTAGTGGGGGTGGTGTGGGGTGGGGTGAAGGTACAGATAGCCCTAGTGGGGGTGGGGTGGGGGTGAAGGTACAGATAGCCCTAGTGGGGGTGGGGTGAAGGCACAGATAGCCCTAGTGGGGGTGGGGTGAAGGTACAGATAGCCCTAGTGGGGGTGGGGTGAAGGTACAGATAGCCCTAGTGGGGGTGGGGTGAAGGTACAGATAGCCCTAGTGGGGGTGGTGTGGGGTGATGGTACAGATAGCCCTAGTCGGGTTGGGGTGGGGTGAAGGTACAGATGGCCCTAGTGGGGGTGGGGTGAAGGTACAGATAGCCCTAGTGGGGGTGGGGTGAAGGTACAGATAGCCCTAGTGGGGGTGGGGTGAAGGTACAGATAGCCCTAGTGGGGGTGGGGTGAAGGTACAGATAGCCCTAGTGGGGGTGGGGTGGGGTGGGGTGAAGGTACAGATAGCCCTAGTGGGGGTGGGATGGGGTGGGGTGAAGGTACAGATAGCCCTAGTCGGGGTGGGGTGAAGGTACAGATAGCCCTCGTGGGGGTGGGGTGAAGGCACAGATCGCCCTAGTGGGGGTGGGGTGAAGGCACAGATCGCCCTAGTGGGGGTGGGGTGAAGGCACAGATAGCCCTAGTGGGGGTGGGGTGAAGGCACAGATAGCCCTAGTGGGGGTGGGGTGAAGGCACAGATAGCCCTAGTGGGGGTGGGGTGAAGGCACAGATAGCCCTAGTGGGGGTGGGGTGAAGGCACAGATAGCCCTAGTGGGGGTGGGGTGAAGGCACAGATAGCCCTAGTGGGGGTGGGGTGAAGGCACAGATAGCCCTAGTGGGAGTGGGGTGAAGGTACAGATGGCCCTAGTGGGGGTGGGGTGAAGGTACAGACGGCCCTAGTCGGGGTGGGGTGGGGTGAAGGTACAGACGGCCCTAGTCGGGGTGGGGTGGGGTGAAGGTACAGACGGCCCTAGCCGGGGTGGGGTGGGGTGAAGGTACAGACGGCCCTAGCCGGGGTGGGGTGGGGTGAAGGTACAGACGGCCCTAGCCGGGGTGGGGTGGGGTGAAGGTACAGACGGCCCTCGTCGGGGTGGGGTGGGGTGAAGGTACAGACGGCCCTCGTCGGGGTGGGGTGGGGTGAAGGTACAGACGGCCCTCGTCGGGGTGGGGTGGGGTGAAGGTACAGACGGCCCTCGTCGGGGTGGGGTGGGGTGAAGGTACAGACGGCCCTCGTCGGGGTGGGGTGGGGTGAAGGTACAGATGGCCCTCGTCGGGGTGGGGTGGGGTGAAGGTACAGATGGCCCTCGTCGGGGTGGGGTGGGGTGAAGGTACAGATGGCCCTCGTCGGGGTGGGGTGGGGTGAAGGTACAGATGGCCCTCGTCGGGGTGGGGTGGGTTGAAGGTACAGATGGCCCTCGTCGGGGTGGGGTGGGGTGAAGGTACAGATGGCCCTCGTCGGGGTGGGGTGGGGTGAAGGTACAGATGGCCCTCGTCGGGGTGGGGTGGGGTGGGGTGAAGGTACAGATGGCCCTCGTCGGGTGGGGTGGGGTGGGGTGGGGTGAAGGTACAGATGGCCCTCGTCGGGGTGGGGTGGGGTGGGGTGAAGGTACAGATGGCCCTCGTCGGGGTGGGGTGGGGTGGGGTGAAGGTACAGATGGCCCTCGTCGGGGTGGGGTGGGGTGGGGTGAAGGTACAGATGGCCCTCGTCGGGGTGGGGTGGGGTGGGGTGAAGGTACAGATGGCCCTCGTCGGGGTGGGGTGGGGTGGGGTGAAGGTACTGATGGCCCTCGTCGGGGTGGGGTGGGGTGAAGGTACAGATGGCCCTCGTCGGGGTGGGGTGGGGTGAAGGTACAGATGGCCCTCGTCGGGGTGGGGTGGGGTGAAGGTACAGATGGCCCTCGTCGGGGTGGGGTGGGGTGAAGGTACAGATGGCCTTCGTCGGGGTGGGGTGGGGTGAAGGTACAGAGAGCCCTAGTGGGGGTGGGGTGGGGTGGGGTGAAGGTACAGAGAGCCCTAGTGGGGGTGGGGTGGGGTGGGGTGAAGGTACAGATAGCCCTAGTGGGGGTGAGGTGGGGTGGGGTGAAGGTACAGATAGCCCTAGTGGGGGTGGGGTGGGGTGAAGGTACAGATAGCCCTAGTGGGGGTGGGGTGGGGTGAAGGTACAGATAGCCCTAGTGGGGGTGGGGTGGGGTGAAGTTACAGATAGCCCTCGTGGGGGTGGAGTGGGGTGAAGGTACAGATAGCCCTAGTCGGGGTGGGGTGGGGTGAAGGAACAGATAGCCCTAGTGGGGGTGGGGTGGGGGGAAGGTACAGATAGCCCTAGTGGGGGTGGGGTGGGGGGAAGGTACAGATAGCCCTAGTGGGGGTGGGGTGAACGTACAGATAGCCCTAGTGGGGTGGGGTGATGGTACAGATAGCCCTAGTGGGGGTGGGGTGAAGGTACAGATAGCCCTAGTGGGGGTGGGGTGAAGGTACAGATAGCCCTAGTGGGGGTGGGGTGAAGGTACAGATAGCCCTAGTGGGGGTGGGGTGGGGTGGGGTGAATGTACAGATAGCCCTCGTGGGGGTGGGGTGGGGTGAAGGTACAGATAGCCCTAGTAGGGGTGGGGTGGGGTGGGGTGAAGGTACAGATAGCCCTAGTGGGGGTGGGGTGGGGGTGAAGGTACAGATAGCCCTAGTGGGGGTGGGGTGGGGGTGAAGGTACAGATAGCCCTAGTGGGGGTGGGGTGAAGGCACAGATAGCCCTAGTGGGGGTGGGGTGAAGGTACAGATAGCCCTAGTGGGGGTGGGGTGAAGGTACAGATAGCCCTAGTGGGGGTGGTGTGGGGTGCTGGTACAGATAGCCCTAGTCGGGTTGGGGTGGGGTGAAGGTACAGATGGCCCTAGTGGGGGTGGGGTGAAGGTACAGATAGCCCTAGTGGGGGTGGGGTGAAGGTACAGATAGCCCTAGTGGGGGTGGGGTGGGGTGGGGTGAAGGTACAGATAGCCCTAGTGGGGGTGGGGGGGGGGTGGGGTGAAGGTACAGATAGCCCTAGTCGGGGTGGGGTGAAGGTACAGATAGCCCTCGTGGGGGTGGGGTGAAGGTACAGATAGCCCTAGTGGGGGTGGGGTGAAGGCACAGATAGCCCTAGTGGGGGTGGGGTGAAGGCACAGATAGCCCTAGTGGGGGTGGGGTGAAGGCACAGATAGCCCTAGTGGGGGTGGGGTGAAGGCACAGATAGCCCTAGTGGGGGTGGGGTGAAGGCACAGATAGCCCTAGTGGGGGTGGGGTGAAGGCACAGATAGCCCTAGTGGGGGTGGGGTGGGGTGGGGTGAAGGTACAGATAGCCCTAGTGGGGGTGAGGTGGGGTGGGGTGAAGGTACAGATAGCCCTAGTGGGGGTGGGGTGGGGTGAAAGTACAGGTAGCCCTAGTGGGGGTGGGGTGGGGTGAAGGTACAGATAGCCCTCGTGGGGGTGGGGTGGGGTGAAGGTACAGATAGCCCTAGTGGGGGTGGGGTGGGGTGAAGTTACAGATAGCCCTCGTGGGGGTGGAGTGGGGTGAAGGTACAGATAGCCCTAGTCGGGGTGGGGTGGGGTGAAGGTACAGAGAGCCCTAGTGGGGGTGGGGTGCAGTGGGGTGAAGGTACAGATAGCCCTAGTGGGGGTGAGGTGGGGTGGGGTGAAGGTACAGAGAGCCCTAGTGGGGGTGGGGTGGGGTGGGGTGAAGGTACAGATAGCGCTAGTGGGGGTGAGGTGGGGTGGGGTGAAGGTACAGATAGCCCTCGTGGGGGTGGGGTGGGGGGAAGGTACAGATAGCCCTAGTGGGGGTGGGGTGGGGTGAAGGTACAGATAGCCCTAGTGGGGGTGGGGTGAAGGTACAGATAGCCCTAGTGGGGTGGGGTGATGGTACAGATAGCCCTAGTGGGGGTGGGGTGAAGGTACAGATAGCCCTAGTGGGGGTGGGGTGAAGGTACAGATAGCCCTAGTGGGGGTGGGGTGAAGGTACAGATAGCCCTAGTGGGGGTGGTGTGGGGTAAGGTGAAGGTACAGATAGCCCTCGTGGGGGTGGGGTGGGGTGAAGGTACAGATAGCCCTAGTAGGGGTGGGGTGGGGTGGGGTGAAGGTACAGATAGCCCTAGTGGGGGTGGGGTGGGGTGGGGTGAAGGTACAGATAGCCCTAGTGGGGGTGGGGTGGGGGTGAAGGTACAGATAGCCCTCGTCGGGGTGGGGTGGGGTGAAGGTACAGATGGCCCTCGTCGGGGTGGGGTGGGGTGAAGGTACAGATGGCCCTCGTCGGGGTGGGGTGGGGTGAAGGTACAGATGGCCCTAGTGGGGGTGGGGTGGGGTGGGGTGAAGGTACAGAGAGCCCTAGTGGGGGTGGGGTGGGGTGGGGTGAAGGTACAGATAGCCCTAGTGGGGGTGAGGTGGGGTGGGGTGAAGGTACAGATAGCCCTAGTGGGGGTGGGGTGGGGTGAAGGTACAGATAGCCCTAGTGGGGGTGGGGTGGGGTGAAGGTACAGATAGCCCTCGTGGGGGTGGGGTGGGGTGAAGGTACAGATAGCCCTCGTGGGGGTGGGGTGGGGTGAAGGTACAGATAGCCCTCGTGGGGGTGGAGTGGGGTGAAGGTACAGATAGCCCTAGTCGGGGTGGGGTGGGGTGAAGGTACAGATAGCCCTAGTGGGGGTGGGGTGGGGGGAAGGTACAGATAGCCCTAGTGGGGGTGGGGTGGGATGAAGGTACAGATAGCCCTAGTGGGGGTGGGGTGGGATGAAGGTACAGATAGCCCTAGTGGAGTGGGGTGATGGTACAGATAGTCCTAGTGGGGGTGGGGTGAAGGTACAGTTAGCCCTAGTGGGGGTGGGGTGAAGGTACAGATAGCCCTAGTGGGGGTGGGGTGAAGGTACAGATAGCCCTAGTGGGGGTGGTGTGGGGTGGGGTGAAGGTACAGATAGCCCTCGTGGGGGTGGCGTGGGGTGAAGGTACAGATAGCCCTAGTAGGGGTGGGGTGGGGTGGGGTGAAGGTACAGATAGCCCTAGTGGGGGTGGGGTGGGGGTGAAGGTACAGATAGCCCTAGTGGGGGTGGGGTGGGGGTGAAGGTACAGATAGCCCTAGTGGGGGTGGGGTGAAGGCACAGATAGCCCTAGTGGGGGTGGGTGAAGGTACACATAGCCCTAGTGGGGGTGGGGTGAAGGTACAGATAGCCCTAGTGGGGGTGGTGTGGGGTGATGGTACAGATAGCCCTAGTCGGGTTGGGGTGGGGTGAAGGTACAGATGGCCCTAGTGGGGGTGGGGTGAAGGTACAGATAGCCCTAGTGGGGGTGGGGTGAAGGTACAGATAGCCCTAGTGGGGGTGGGGTGGGGTGGGGTGAAGGTACAGATAGCCCTAGTCGGGGTGGGGTGAAGGTACAGATAGCCCTAGTGGGGGTGGGGTGAAGGCACAGATAGCCCTAGTGGGGGTGGGGTGAAGGCACAGATAGCCCTAGTGGGGGTGGGGTGAAGGCACAGATAGCCCTAGTGGGGGTGGGGTGAAGGCACAGATAGCCCTAGTGGGGGTGGGGTGAAGGCACAGATAGCCCTAGTGGGGGTGGGGTGAAGGCACAGATAGCCCTAGTGGGGGTGGGGTGAAGGCACAGATAGCCCTAGTGGGGGTGGGGTGAAGGCACAGATAGCCCTAGTGGGGGTGGGGTGAAGGCACAGATGGCCCTAGTCGGGGTGGGGTGAAGGCACAGACGGCCCTAGTCGGGGTGGGGTGGGGTGAAGGTACAGACGGCCCTAGTCGGGGTGGGGTGGGGTGAAGGTACAGACGGCCCTAGTCGGGGTGGGGTGAAGGCACAGACAGCCCTAGTGGGGGTGGGGTGAAGGTACAGATAGCCCTAGTGGGGGTGGGGTGAAGGTACAGATAGCCCTAGTGGGGGTGGTGTGGGGTGGGGTGAAGGTACAGATAGCCCTCGTGGGGGTGGGGTGGGGTGAAGGTACAGATAGCCCTAGTAGGGGTGGGGTGGGGTGAAGGTACAGATAGCCCTAGTGGGGGTGGGGTGGGGGTGAAGGTACAGATAGCCCTAGTGGGGGTGGGGTGGGGGTGAAGGTACAGATAGCCCTAGTGGGGGTGGGGTGAAGGCACAGATAGCCCTAGTGGGGGTGGGGTGAAGGTACAGATAGCCCTAGTGGGGGTGGTGTGGGGTGATGGTACAGATAGCCCTAGTGGGGGTGGTGTGGGGTGATGGTACAGATAGCCCTAGTCGGGTTGGGGTGGGGTGAAGGTACAGATGGCCCTAGTGGGGGTGGGGTGAAGGTACAGATAGCCCTAGTGGGGGTGGGGTGGGGTGGGGTGAAGGTACAGATAGCCCTAGTGGGGGTGGGATGGGGTGGGGTGAAGGTACAGATAGCCCTAGTCGGGGTGGGGTGAAGGTACAGATAGCCCTCGTGGGGGTGGGGTGAAGGTACAGATAGCCCTCGTGGGGGTGGGGTGAAGGCACAGATAGCCCTAGTGGGGGTGGGGTGAAGGCACAGATAGCCCTAGTGGGGGTGGGGTGAAGGCACAGATAGCCCTAGTGGGGGTGGGGTGAAGGCACAGATAGCCCTAGTGGGGGTGGGGTGAAGGCACAGATAGCCCTAGTGGGGGTGGGGTGAAGGCACAGATAGCCCTAGTGGGGGTGGGGTGAAGGCACAGATAGCCCTAGTGGGGGTGGGGTGAAGGCACAGATAGCCCTAGTGGGGGTGGGGTGAAGGCACAGATAGCCCTAGTGGGGGTGGGGTGAAGGCACAGATAGCCCTAGTGGGGGTGGGGTGAAGGCACAGATAGCCCTAGTGGGGGTGGGGTGAAGGTACAGATAGCCCTAGTCGGGGTGGGGTGAAGGTACAGACGGCCCTAGTCGGGGTGGGGTGGGGTGAAGGTACAGACGGCCCTAGTCGGGGTGGGGTGGGGTGAAGGTACAGACGGCCCTAGTCGGGGTAGGGTGGGGTGAAGGTACAGACGGCCCTCGTCGGGGTGGGGTGGGGTGAAGGTACAGACGGCCCTCGTCGGGGTGGGGTGGGGTGAAGGTACAGACGGCCCTCGTCGGGGTGGGGTGGGGTGAAGGTACAGATGGCCCTCGTCGGGGTGGGGTGGGGTGAAGGTACAGATGGCCCTCGTCGGGGTGGGGTGGGGTGAAGGTACAGATGGCCCTCGTCGGGGTGGGGTGGGGTGAAGGTACAGATGGCCCTCGTCGGGGTGGGGTGGGGTGAAGGTACAGATGGCCCTCGTCGGGGTGGGGTGGGGTGAAGGTACAGATGGCCCTCGTCGGGGTGGGGTGGGGTGAAGGTACAGATGGCCCTCGTCGGGGTGGGGTGGGGTGAAGGTACAGATGGCCCTCGTCGGGGTGGGGTGGGGTGAAGGTACAGATGGCCCTCGTCGGGGTGGGGTGGGGTGAAGGTACAGATGGCCCTCGTCGGGGTGGGGTGGGGTGAAGGTACAGATGGCCCTCGTCGGGGTGGGGTGGGGTGGGGTGAAGGTACAGATGGCCCTCGTCGGGGTGGGGTGGGGTGGGGTGAAGGTACAGATGGCCCTCGTCGGGGTGGGGTGGGGTGGGGTGAAGGTACAGATGGCCCTCGTCGGGGTGGGGTGGGGTGATGGTACAGATAGCCCTAGTGGGGGTGGGGTGAAGGCACAGATAGCCCTAGTGGGGGTGGGGTGAAGGTACAGATAGCCCTAGTGGGGGTGGTGTGGGGTGATGGTACAGATAGCCCTAGTGGGGGTGGGGGTGGTGTGGGGTGAAGGTACAGATAGCCCTAGTGGGGGTGGGGTGGGGTGAAGGTACAGATAGCCCTAGTGGGGGTGGGGTGGGGTGAAGGTACAGATAGCCCTAGTGGGGGTGGGGTGGGGTGAAGGTACAGATAGCCCTAGTGGGGGGTGGCGGTGGGGTGAAGGTACAGATAGCCCTAGTGGGGGTGGGGTGGGGTGATGGTACAGATAGCCCTAGTGGGGGTGGGGTGGGGTGATGGTACAGATAGCCCTAGTGGGGGTGGGGTGGGGTGAAGGTACAGATAGCCCGAGTGGGGTGGGGTGAAGGTACAGATAGCCCTAGTGGGGGTGGGGTGGGGTGAAGGTACAGATGGCCCTAGTCGGGGTGGGGTGGGGTGAAGGTACAGATGGCCCTAGTCGGGGTGGGGTGGGGTGAAGGTACAGATGGCCCTAGTCGGGGTGGGGTGGGGTGAAGGTACAGATGGCCCTAGTCGGGGTGGGGTGGGGTGAAGGTACAGATGGCCCTAGTCGGGGTGGGTTGGGGTGAAGGTACAGATGGCCCTAGTCGGGGTGGGGTGGGGTGAAGGTACAGATGGCCCTAGTCGGGGTCGGGTGGGGTGAAGGTACAGATGGCCCTAGTCGGGGTGGGGTGGGGTGAAGGTACAGATGGCCCTAGTCGGGGTGGGGTGGGGTGAATGTACAGATAGCCCTAGTGGGGTGGGGTGAAGGTACAGATAGCCCTAGTGGGGGTGGGGTGAAGGTACAGATAGCCCTAGTCGGGGTGGCGTGATGGTACAGATAGCCCTAGTGGGGGTGGCGTGATGGTACAGATAGCCCTAGTGGGGGTGGGGTGAAGGTACAGATAGCCCTAGTGGGGGTGGGGTGAAGGTACAGATAGCCCTAGTGGGGGTGGGGTGAAGGTACAGATAGCCCTAGTGGGGGTGGGGTGAAGGTACAGATAGCCCTAGTGGGGGTGGGGTGGGGTGAAGGTACAGATAGCCCTCGTGGGGGTGGGGTGGGGTGAAGGTACAGATAGCCCTCGTGGGGGTGGGGCGGGGTGAAGGTACAGATAGCCCTCGTGGGGGTGGGGCGGGGTGAAGGTACAGATAGCCCTCGTGGGGGTGGGGCGGGGTGAAGGTACAGATAGCCCTCGTGGGGGTGGGTTGAAGGTACAGATAGCCCTAGTGGGGGTGGGCTGGGGGTGAAGGTACAGATAGCCCTAGTGGGGGTGGGGTGAAGGCACAGATAGCCCTAGTGGGGGTGGGGTGAAGGCACAGATAGCCCTCGTGGGGGTGGGTTGAAGGTACAGATAGCCCTAGTGGGGGTGGGCTGGGGGTGAAGGTACAGATAGCCCTAGTGGGGGTGGGGTGAAGGCACAGATAGCCCTAGTGGGGGTGGGGTGAAGGCACAGATAGCCCTAGTGGGGGTGGGGTGAAGGCACAGATAGCCCTAGTGGGGGTGGGGTGAAGGCACAGATAGCCCTAGTGGGGGTGGGGTGAAGGTACAGATAGCCCTAGTGGGGGTGGGGTGAAGGTACAGATAGCCCTAGTGGGGGTGGTGTGGGGTGAAGGTACAGATAGCCCTAGTGGGGGTGGGGGTGGGGTGGGGTGAAGGTACAGATAGCCCTAGTGGGGGTGGGGTGGGGTGAAGGTACAGATAGCCCTAGTGGGGGTGGGGGTGGGGTGGGGTGAAGGTACAGATAGCCCTAGTGGGGGTGGGGTGGGGTGAAGGTACAGATAGCCCTTGTGGGGGTGGGGTGGGGTGAAGGTACAGATAGCCCTTGTGGGGGTGGGGTGGGGTGAAGGTACAGATAGCCCTAGTTGGGGTGGGGTGCCGTGAAGGTACAGATAGCCCTAGTGGGGGTGGGGGTGGGGTGAAGGTACAGATAGCCCTAGTGGGGGTGGTGTGGGGTGAAGGTACAGATAGCCCTAGTGGGGGTGGGTGGGGTGAAGGTACAGATAGCCCTAGTGGGGGTGGGTGGGGTGAAGGTACAGATAGCCCTAGTGGGGGTGGGGTGGGGTGAAGGTACAGATAGCCCTAGTGGGGGTGGGGTGGGGTGAAGGTACAGATAGCCCTAGTGGGGGTGGGGTGGGGTGAAGGTACAGATAGCCCTAGTGGGGGTGGGGTGGGGTGAAGGTACAGATAGCCCTAGTGGGGGTGGGGTGGGGTGAAGGTACAGATAGCCCTAGTGGGGGTGGGGTGGGATGAAGGTACAGATAGCCCTAGTGGGGGTGGGATGAAGGTTCAGATAGCCCAAGTGGGGGTGGGGTGGGGTGAAGGTACAGATAGCCCTAGTGGGGGTGGGGTGGGGTGAAGGTACAGATAGCCCTAGTGGGGGTGGGGGTTGGGTGAAGGTACAGATAGCCCTAGTGGGGGTGGGGTGAAGGTACAGATAGCCCTAGTGGGGGTGGGGTGAAGGTACAGATAGCCCTAGTTGGGGTGGGGTGAAGGTACAGATAGCCCTAGTGGGGGTGGGGTGAAGGTACAGATAGCCCTAGTGGGGGTGGGGTGAAGGTACAGATAGCCCTAGTTGGGGTGGGGTGAAGGTACAGATAGCCCTAGTGGGGGTGGGGTGAAGGTACAGATAGCCCTAGTGGTGGTGGGGTGGGGTGAAGGTACAGATAGCCCTAGTGGGGGTGGGGTGGGGTGCAGGTACAGATAGCCCTAGTGGAGGTGGGGTGGGGTGAAGGTACATAGCCCTAGTGGGGGTGGGGTGGGGTGAAGGTACAGATAGCCCTAGTGGGGGTGGGGTGGGGTGCAGGTACAGATAGCCCTAGTGGGGGTGGGGTGGGGTGAAACAGGCTAAAAGCTGGAGATAAAACAATGGCTGGAAATACATTTAAAAAATGGAAATATGTGGGAAGAGAAAAATTTGTATAAATTCTTGGAAAAAACATTCCACCTCCGTCCCGGTTTCCCCAGCCCACACTGCGCATGCTCCACTCCCAGCAGGCTCCGCCCCTCTCACTCCGATTGGCTGGATGACCTGCGGCTCCTGTTCTGTACTCCAACCCCGCCCCTTCTTCCTATTGGTCCGGACCTGCCGCCAATCATTTGGATTCGGAATATGCGCAGTCCGTGGAAACAGACGGGCGCTCGAGCGGATTTGAAAGTCCTACAAAGACGGAGTTTGGGTCCAGAACCGAAAATAAACCCGTGAACAGTGATAGGGCTGACGGGTGAATTTGTAAGCTTTATAAACTCACGGTGTCGGCCCCAAACCCTCAATTAGATACTCTTTCTTGGACTCGAAATCAAGTTCTGTCGAAGGGTCATGAGGACTCGAAACGTCAACTCTTTTCTTTTCCGCCGATGCTGCCAGACCTGCTGAGTTTTTCCAGGTAATTCTGTTTTTGTCCTCAATTAAAAGCCACCGGTCCCGGGTTTGTTCGGAGCTGCGGGAGAAAAGCCCGTGTTTCCGGCCGCCATATTTATAGGGGCAATGAAGTGATGGGCGCATGCGCGGCCGCCATCTTGCATTGTCGCAGTGCGCGTGCGCGCCCGCCATCTTGCTATGTCGACGTGTCACAGTGCGCATGCGCGGCCGCCATCCTCACGGGGACAATGAGCAACAGCCCGAGGGAGACGTTGATAAAATGTGTGTTCACCAGGAGTTTTAGATCAGCAACAAGAGAATTATAAACCCACAGTCACTCAGTGCTACAGAATCTCAGTATTGCTGAGAAAGGGAGACATATTGCTGATGTTTCATGTTGCAGTCACCCGGATAGATACAAAAAAACAAATGACTCAGTGAACAACAATTGATGCTGCACGAGGAAAGGGTGTGGCCTGGTTTGGCCAGTCAGCTCTGATTGGTCAAGGCGTCACCATGGAGAATGCACCAAAGAGCTCTCGTGCTCCATGCTCTGATTGGTCAAGGCGTCACCATGGAGAATGCACCAAAGAGCTCTCGTGCTCCATGCTCTGATTGGTCAAGGCGTCACCATGGAGAATGCACCAAAGAGCTCTCGTGCTCCATGCTCTGATTGGTCAAGGCGTCACCATGGAGAATGCACCAAAGAGCTCTCGTGCTCCATGCTCTGATTGGTCAAGGCGTCACCATGGAGAATGCACCAAAGAGCTCTCGTGCTCCATGCTTTTGTTTCATTCAACAAACGGCCCCATCCCTGGACATGTCCCTGATGTCTGCAGTGCACAGTTCCCTGTGTATGAATAGATGTAGCTTCTAGCAAGTATAAGTGAGCCACATTATGAGCCCGACTGATAATCTCTGAAATTTGATGTTCTTGCGTCTGTCCTGATGAGTACAAGATAAAAAGTTTTGACAAAATGTCTCTTTTTTAGCAATACTCAAGTGTCTTAAAGGGGGAAAATGTGATTGACAGAGGGAGTGGTGCAGGCAGAGAATTTCAGAGTTTGGGAATGAGGGAACCTAAGGCCAGGTCATTAATGCTGGAGCAATTAAAATGGAGAATGTACAAGATTCCAGAATTCAAGCTGTGCAGTTATCTCAGACGGTTGTTGGGCTGGAGGAGATTACAGAGATAGGGAGGGGCGAGGCCATGGAGGGATTTGAAAACAAAGATGAGAATTTTAAAATCAAGTTGTTGCTTGACCGGCATCCAAGGCAGGTCAGGAAGCAAATGGGTGACAGAGGAACAGGACTTGCTACGAGTGAAGACATGGAAAGCAGACTTTTGGATGGCTTCACGTTTATGGAGAGTAGAATGTGGGAGACCAGCCAGGAGTGTGTTGGGATAGTCGTTCAATTCTGGGGGTAACAACGGCAGTGATGAGGGTTTCAGCAGCAGTTGTGCTGAGACAGGGTGAGGTCCGGGTGATGTTACAGAGGTGGAAACAGGCGATCTTAGTGATAGCACAGATATGAGGTCAGAATCTGATCTCGAGATCAAATTTAACACCGAGGTTATGAACAGACTGATTTAATCTCAGACTGTTCCCAGGGAGAAGGATAGAATTGGTATCTAGGGAATGGAGATTGGAGCAGGACTGAAAACAGTGTCTTCAGTCTTCTCAGTGTTTAATTGGAGTTAATCAGTCATCAGGAAGAGAAGCAGTAACCAGAATAGACCATGAGACTCATCCCAGGTTTAACTTAGTTAGAGAGGGAGAGAAGGAAGGAAAGAAATCCTGGGAGGTTTGGAGAAACCACCTTCACAATCACTCATTAAATCTCCACACAGTAAGTTTTGGACACAAGGTTAACATCTGCTATTCTGTATGGTCACTCAGGGGGGTTTCAGATTACTGTTTTGTCACGAGTAATGACTGAAGTGAATGATGAAACATATTGTTATCTTCAGTTGGACGAATTTGTTAAAAAGATACAGGAAGAATTATCCAAAACTCTATTTGGCTTCAGCACAGGGAGGATGGAGAGTGTGTGGGACAGGGATTTGCAGCTTTGGGAGAAGAAGACAGGAAATAATGTTCCATAGAAATGAGAATTGTCTACTCTGAATTTCTATCCTGTTCTTACAGTGATGACTTTTGTAAACCCCTTTTACAGGGTATCGGAAGGGGAGAATTTACAGAGGGGGAACTCAAAACAAACATCACATCAAGATCTGACAGTCACTCAATTCATCAGGACCTGAATATTATCGTCTTTGAATGTGGAAGGAGAAATGTTTGTTCTGTCTTTGGGAAAATATTTCAAACATCGGTGTGAGTGGAAAAGCACTGAGACATACACACACCCGAGTGAGAGTGTTCCAGTGAACTGACTGTGGAAAGACCTTTAACCAGTTACACAGCCTGAAATAACATCACACCATTCACACAGGGGGAAATTGTACACGTGTTCTATGTGTGGACAAGGATTCAACTGAGCATCAAACCTGGAGAGACACAGGGACAGCTGTACCATGGAAAAACTGGAAATGTAAGGATTGTGGGAAAGGATTCAATTACCCATCCCAGCTGGAAATCCATCGACCCAGTCACACCGGGGAGAGGCCGTTCACCTGCTCCGAGTGGGAAGGGATTCATTCTGTCAGCCAACCTGCGAACACACCAGCGAATTCACACTGAGGAGAGACCATTCACTTGCTCTGAATGTGGGAAGGGATTCACTCAATCATCTGAGCTGCTGAGACACCAGCGAGTTCACAGTGGGAAGAAGCCATTCACCTGCTCTGAGTCTGGGAACGGATTCATTTACTCAACCAACCTGCAAACACACCAGCGAATTCACAATGGGGAGAGACCATTCATCTGCTCTGAGTGTTGGAAGGGATTCACTCAGTCATCTGACCTGCTGATACACCAGCGAGTTCACAGTGGGGAGAGAGCATTCACCTGCTCCAAGAGTGGGAAGGATTTCACTCAGTCTTCCCAACTGCTGATACACCAGCGGTTTCACAATGGGGAGAGGCCATTCACCTGCTCTGAGTGTGGGAAGGGTTTCACTCAGTCATCCCACCTGCAAACACACCAGCGCATTCACACTGGAGATACCCGTTCACTTGCTCAGAGTGTGGGAAGCGATTCACTCAGCCATCCCACTTGCAACACACCAGCGGTTTCACAATGGGGAGAGACCATTCACCTGCTCCGAGTGTGGGAAGGATTTCATTCAGTCATCCAGGCTCCGAACATACCAGCGACTTCACACTGGAGAGAGACCGTTCACCTGCTCCGAGTGTGGGAAGGGTTTCACTCAGTCATCCCACCTGTGAATACATCAGCGGTTTTACACTAGAGAGAGACCGTTCACCTGCTCCGAATGTGGGAAGGGATTCACTCAGCCATCTGGCCTGCAGAGACACCAACGGTTTCACACTGGAGAGAGACCATTCACCTGCTCCATGTGTGGGAAAGGATTCACTCAGTCATCCCACTTGCGAATTCACCAGCAAATTCACGCTGGGGAGAGACCATAAGAACATATGGAATAGGAACGGGAGCAGACCATTTGGCCTCTCAAGTTTGCTGTGCCATTCAATAAGATCATGGCTGATCTTCTTGTGTTTGAATTTCCACATTCCCATCTAACCCCGATAACCTTTGATTCCCTTGCTTATCAAGAATCTATTTACCTCAGTCTTAAAAATATTCAATGATCGCACCTCCACCACCTTCTGAGGCAGAGAGTTCCCCATTCGCACATCCCTCTGAGAGAAAGAAATTCTCCTCATCTCTGTCCTAAAAGGGCAACCCCCTCATTTTGAAACAGTGCCCCCTAGTTCTGGACTCACCCACAAGAGGAAACATCCTTTCCATGTCCACCTTGTCAAGGCCGTTCAGGATCTTGTATACTTCAATCAAATCACTCCTCTTCTAAACCCCAGTGGAAACAAGCCCAGTCTGTCCAATCTTTCCTCATAAGACAGCCCACTCATTCCAGGCATCAATCTAGTGAACATCCTTTGAACTGCCTCCAATGTATTTATATCCTTCCTTAAATAAGGAGACCAAAACTGCACACAGTATTCAAGGTGCGGTCCTGTATAACTGAAGCATAACATCCTTACTTTTATCTTCAACCCCTCTCCTAACAAAGGGTAGCATTCCATTAGCCTTATTAATTACTTGCTGTACCTGCATACTAACTTTTTGTGACTCATTTACTAGAACACCTAGGTCCCTCTGCACCTCAGAATTATGCAGCCATTCTCCATTTAAGCAACACTCTGCTTTTTTGTTTTCCTGCCAAAGTGGCCAACTTCACATTTTCCCACATTTCACTCCATTTGCCAGATCTTTGGCCACTCATTCAACCTATCTACATCCATCTGCAACCTCCTCATGTCATCTTCACAACATACATTTCTACCTATGTTTGTGCCATCTGCCAATTTAGCGACCATGTCTTCACTCCCCTCATCTAGGTCATTGATATAAATCATAAAAAGCTGAGGCCCCAATAGACGCCTGTGGGACTCCATTCATCACATCCTGCCAATCAGGAAAAGACCCATTTACACATACTCTCTGCTTTCTGCCAGCCAGCCAATCTCCTATCCATGCTAATAAGTTACCCCCTACACCATGCACTTTTATGTTCCGTAATAATCTTTGATGTGGCACCTTATCAAATGCCTAATGGAAATCCAAGTACAGTACATCTACAGGCTTCCCTTTTTCCACAGCGCATGTTACTCCTTCAAAAAATCTCCAATCAATTGGTTAAACATGATTTTCCTTTCACCAAACCATGCTGACTCTTCCCAATTGCCTTGAGCTCTTCTAAGTGCCCAGCTATCACCTCCTTAATGATCGATTCTGATAACTTCCCCACAATAGACGTTAAGCTAACTGGCCTATAGTTTCCTGTCTTCTGCCTCCCCCCCCCCCCCCCCCCCCCCTTCTTGAATAGAGGGGTTATATTTGCTACTTTCCAATCTGATGGAACCTTTCCAGAATCTAGCAAATTTTGGAAAATTAACACCAGCCAATTACCTCAATTCACAGCTACCTCATTCGCCACATCTTTTAAGACCCCAGGATGTAGTTCATTGGGTCCCAGAGACTTGGCAGCCTACAGTTCCATTAATTTGCTCAGTACCATTTCCCCAGTGATTTCAATTTTACCAAGTTCCTTTCTCCTGTTCACCTTCTGATTTGCAGCTATTATTGAAGTGTTTTTTGTATCTTCTATATTGAACACAGAAGCAAAATATTGTTCATTTCTTCCACCATTTCCTTATCTACTATTAATTCCCCACTGTCACCCTCTAGAGGACCAACACTCTGCTTACTCTTTTCCTTTTTAAGCACCTGTAGAAACACTTGCTATCCATTTTTACATCTCTAGCAAACTTTCTCTCACACTCTAGTTTCTTTCTCCTGATTAACCTTCTGGCCATTTTCTACTGTTTTTAAATTGTCCAATTATCTGTCCTGCTGCTCATCTTTGTGGAGTCATATGCTTTTTCCTTAAGCTTGATGCTTTCCTTAACTTCTTTAGTTAGCCACAGATGGTGGGTTCTCTCCTTATAATTTTTCTTTATGGTAGGAATGTACTCATTCTGAAAACTGTGAAATATCCCCTTAAATGTCTGTCATTGCTTCTCTATTGATCTATCGTCTAGGCTAGTTTCCTTTTGGGTAATTTCACTTTGGGTAGCTCAGATTTCAACCCCACATAGTTGCCCTTATTTAAGTTTAAGATACAAGTCTTTGTCCCACTCTCCTCCCTTTCAAACTGGATGTAAAATTCAACCATATTGTGCTCGCTGCTACCTAGCAGTGCCCTTACTCTGAGGTCATTAATTAATCCTGTTACATTACACAGTACCAAGTCAAATATAACCTGCTCTCTGATTGGCTTCTGAACATGCTGCTCTAAGAAACTATCTCAAAAGCATTCTAAGAACTCATCAACCAGGCTAATACTGCCAGTCTGATTTTTCCCTGTTGAGATGTAGATTAAAATCACCCATGATTATGGCCATCCCTTTATCACAAGCACACAATATTTTCTCTTGAATACTTTGTCCTACACTATGGCTGCTGTTAGGGGCGCGTCAATCACTCCCACTAATGACTATTTTTCCCCTACTATTCCTCATCTCCACCCAAACCGATTCTACATCCTGCTCTCCTGATCCAAGGTCATCTCTAACTATTGCACCAGTGCCCTCTTTGATTAACAATGCAACCCCTACACTCTTACCGAGCTTCCTATTCTTTTTGAATGTTATGTACCCCTCAATATTAAGGACCCAATCTTAGTTGTCCTGCAGCCACGTCTCCATAATTACTATCAGATCATATTTATTTACTTCTGTGTGGGTCATAAATTCACTTACTTTGTTTTGGATGCTATGTGCATTGAGGTAGAGAGCCTTCAGTCTTGTCTTCTTGTTACCGTTGTAACATCTAGTCTTGACTGTTGATTTATTCTGAGGTTTTTTCTCTCAATCCTTTCCTGCCTTTCTCTGACCTCATTTCTCATATTACTATTTAGCTCTCCTGTCTTGACTCTACATCTTGAATTGCTACCTCTACCCAAGCTTGATCCCTCACCGCTCTTGTTTAGTTTAAAGCTCTCACTACTTCCCTGGTTATGTGATTTGCAAGGACACTCATCCCAGCATGGTTCAGGTGTAAACTGTACCAACGGTACATCCCCCACTGCCCCCAGCACTGATACCAGTGCCCCACAAACCGGAACCCAGTTCTTCCACACCAATCTTTGAGCCACGCATTGGTCTCTCTAATCTTATTTGCCTGATGCCAATTTGCACGTGGCTTAAGTAATAATCCAGAGATTATTACCTTTGAGGTTCTGCTACATAATTTGGTACCTAGCTCCTTATGCTGATTTTACAGAACCTCTTTCCTAGTTCTACCTATGTCATTGGTACGTACATGGACCACGACAACTGGATTCTCCCCTTCCCACGGCAAGTCCCTCTCCAACCCTGAGCAGATGTCCCGAACCCTGGCACTGGGCAGGCAACACAGCCGTCTGGACTCTCACTTTTTGCTGCAGAAAACAGTGTCAATGCCCTCACTATACTATCCCTTACTACCATTACATTCCTTTTTGCTCCCCCTGCGTGAATGGCTTCCTGTACCACAGTGTCATGGCCAGCCAGCTCATCCACCTTGCACATTTCACTTTCATCACACAGGTTGTGACACTTGCAAAGTCTGAGGTTCCTCCACTCCTGCCTGCTCAGTCCCATTACCTGCCTCACTAACAGTCACATCCTCCTGTCCCTCATTGCTGATCAAACAGGTGACCCTCTTCTAAGAGGTGTGACTGTCGTCTGGAACAAAGTTTCCAGGTATTTCTCCCCGTCCCTCAAGTTGCACAGTGTCTGCATTTCGGTTTCCAGATCAATAATCCTGATCCGGAATTCCTCCAGCTGCTTACACTTCCTGCAGACGTGTTTGTCATGGATCACCTTGGCGTCCAAAAGCTCCCACATCTGCAACATAACCCCTGTCCTACCATTCTAACTTATGTTATTTAGTTAATTTACTTTAATTACTTTCTTCCTATGTATGCTACAATTTACTGTGTTTATTGAGTGCTATTACCAGTGACAACTAAAGATTATCTGCTTCTTAACTACAAGGGATGTGTATTCGATGTTTATTTAAGTAACTCTATTTTACTGCTTGTTTAAAATCTTTGTTGTTTTATTTGAATTTTAAAGTTTTCAAATTTTGGTTTATTATTGTAAAGTTATTTTTATTTATGAATCTACCTGAATTTGCCTGTCCTAAGCTGGTTTCTCACACACTGTCCCTTAGACTGAACACTTACCGACCAATCAACGTACCAGCTTCCTGTGACATCACAGTTGCCTCTTCCCCCCGCCTCACTCCTGCTGCCTCACAGCAGCTGCAACAGTGAAACAGCCCATTCCTCACTCAAACCCCTGTCTGTATTTATAGACGTTCCTCACTCAAACCCCCGTCTATATTTATAGGTGTTCCTCACTCAAACCCCTGTCTGTATTTATAGATGTTCCTCACTCAAACCCCCGTCTATATTTATAGGTGTTCCTCACTCAAACCCCTGCCTGTATTTATAGACGTTCCTCACTCAGACCCTTGTCTGTATTTATAGGTGTTCTTCACTCAAATACCCGTCTGTATTTATAGATGTTGCTCACTCAAATACCCCATCTGTATTTATAGATATTCCTCATTAAAACCCCATCTGTATTTATAGATGTTCCTCACTCAAACCCCTGTCTGTATTTATAGACGTTCCTCACTCAAATCCCCAGTCTGTATTTATAGACGTTCCTCACTCAAATACCCCATCTGTATTTATAGACGTTCCTCACTCAAATCCCCGGTCTGTATTTATAGACGTTCCTCACTCAAATCCCTGGTCTGTATTTATAGACGTTGCTCACTCAAATACCCCATCTGTATTTATAGATGTTCCTCACTCAAACCCCTGTCTGTATTTATAGACGTTCCTCACTCAAATCCCCAGTCTGTATTTATAGACGTTCCTCACTCAAACCCCAGTCTGTATTTATAGGTGTTCTTCACTCAAATACCCCATCTGTATTTATAGATGTTCCTCACTCAAATACCCCATCTGTATTTATAGATGTTCCTCACTCAAATACCCGTCTGTATTTATAGACGTTCCTCACTCAAATACCCCATCTGTATTTATAGGTGTTCCTCACTCAAACCCCTGTCTGTATTTATAGATGTTCCTCACTCAAATCCCTGGTCTGTATTTATAGACGTTCCTCACTCAAACCCCCCGTCGGTATTTATAGACGTTCCTCACGCCTCACTCAAACCCCCCGTCTGTATTTATAGGCGTTCCTCACTCCTCACTCAAATCCTCCGTCTGTATTTATAGGTGTTCTTCACTCAAATACCCCATCTGTATTTATAGATGTTCCTCACTCAAACCCCCCGTCTGTATTTATAGACGTTCCTCACTCAAATCCCCGGTCTGTATTTATACACGTTCCTCACTCAAACCCCCCGTCTGTATTTATAGGCGTTCCTCACTCCTCACTCAAATCCTCCGTCTGTATTTATAGGTGTTCTTCACTCAAATACCCTGTCTGTATTTATAGATGTTCCTCACTCAAACCCTCCGTCTGTATTTATAGGTGTTCTTCACTCAAATACCCCATCTGTATTTATAGACGTTCCTCACTCAAACCCCCAGTCTGTATTTATAGGCGTTCCTCACTCAAACCCCCAGTCTGTATTTATAGACGTTCCTCACTCAAATACCCCATCTGTATTTATAGATGTTCCTCACTCAAACCCCTGTCTGTATTTATAGGTGTTCTTCACTCAAATACCCCATCTGTATTTATAGATGTTCCTCACTCAAACCCCCCATCTGTATTTATAGGCGTTCCTCACTCCTCACTCAAACCCCCCAGTCTGTATTTATAGACGTCCCTCACTCAAACCCCTGTCTGTATTTATAGGTGTTCTACACTCAAACCCCTGTCTGTATTTATAGACGTTCCTCACTCAAACCCCCCGTCTGCATTTATAGGCGTTCCTCACTCCTCACTCAAATCCACCGTCTGTATTTATAGACGTTCCTCACTCAAACCCCTGTCTGTATTTATAGGTGTTCCTCACTCAAATACCCCATCTGTATTTATAGACGTTCCTCACTCAAACCCCCCGTCTGTATTTATAGGTGTTCTTCACTCAAACCCCTGTCTGTATTTATAGACGTTCCTCACTCAAATCCCCCGTCTGTATTTATAGACGTTCCTCACTCAAACCCCCCGTCTGTATTTATAGGCGTTCCTCACTCCTCACTCAAATCCTCCGTCTGTATTTATAGGCATTCCTCACTCCCCACTCAAATACCCCATCTGTATTTATAGATGTTCCTCACTCCTCACTCAAATCCTCCGTCTGTATTTATAGGCGTTCCTCACTCCTCACTCAAATACCTCATCTGTATTTATAGATGTTCCTCACTCAAACCCCTGTCTGTATTTATAGGTGTTCTTCACTCAAATACCCCATCTGTATTTATAGACATTCCTCACTCAAACCCCCAGTCTGTATTTATAGGCGTTCCTCACTCCTCACTCAAATACCCCATCTATATTTATAGATGTTCCTCACTCACACCCCCCGTCTGTATTTATAGGTGTTACTCACTCAAATCCCCAGTCTCTAATTATTGGCGTTCCTCACTCAAATACCCCATCTGTATTTATAGATGTTCCTCACTCAAACCCCTGTCTGTATTTATAGGTGTTCTTCACTCAAATACCCCATCTGTATTTATAGATGTTCCTCACTCAAACCCATGTCTGTATTTATAGGTGTTCTTCACTCAAATACCCCATCTGTATTTATAGATGCTCCTCACT
The DNA here is from genome assembly GCA_026770705.1 of Isurus oxyrinchus. Classification (NCBI taxonomy): domain Eukaryota; kingdom Metazoa; phylum Chordata; class Chondrichthyes; order Lamniformes; family Lamnidae; genus Isurus; species Isurus oxyrinchus. The sequence continues at coordinate 47,400 of JANJGN010001359.1, forward strand.
CAAACCCCCCGTCTGTATTTATAGGCGTTCCTCACTCCTCACTCAAATCCTCCGTCTGTATTTATAGGCATTCCTCACTCCCCACTCAAATACCCCATCTGTATTTATAGATGTTCCTCACTCAAATCCCCAGTCTTTATTTATAGATGTTCCTCACTCAAATCCCCGGTCTGTATTTATAGACGTTCCTCACTCAAATCCCCTGTCTGTATTTATAGACGTTCCTCGCTCAAATCCCCGGTCTGTATTTATAGATGCTCCTCACTCAAACCCCCCGTCTGTATTTATAGACGTTCCTCACTCAAATCCCCTGTCTGTATTTATAGACGTTCCTCGCTCAAATCCCCGGTCTGTATTTATAGATGCTCCTCACTCAAACCCCCCGTCTGTATTTATAGACGTTCCTCGCTCAAATCCCCGGTCTGTATTTATAGATGCTCCTCACTCAAACCCCCCGTCTGTATTTATAGACGTTCCTCACTCAAACCCCCCGTCTGTATTTATAGATGTTCCTCACTCAAATCCCTGGTCTGTATTTATAGATTTTCCTCACTCAAATCCCTAGTCTGTATTTATAGACGTTCCTCACTCAAACCCCCGGTCTGTATTTATAGGTGTTCTACACTCAAACCCTTGTCTGTATTTATAGACGTTCCTCACTCAAACCCCCCGTCTGCATTTATAGGCGTTCCTCACTCCTCACTCAAATCCACCGTCTGTATTTATAGACGTTCCTCACTCAAACCCCTGTCTGTATTTATAGGTGTTCCTCACTCAAATACCCCATCTGTATTTATAGACGTTCCTCATTAAAACCCCCGTCTGTATTTATAGGTGTTCTTCACTCAAACCCCTGTCTGTATTTATAGACGTTCCTCACTCAAATCCCCCGTCTGTATTTATAGACGTTCCTCACTCAAACCCCCCGTCTGTATTTATAGGCGTTCCTCACTCCTCACTCAAATCCTCCGTCTGTATTTATAGGCATTCCTCACTCCCCACTCAAATACACCATCTGTATTTATAGATGTTCCTCACTCCTCACTCAAATCCTCCGTCTGTATTTATAGGCGTTCCTCACTCCTCACTCAAATACCTCATCTGTATTTATAGATGTTCCTCACTCAAACCCCTGTCTGTATTTATAGGTGTTCTTCACTCAAATACCCCATCTGTATTTATAGACGTTCCTCACTCAAACCCCCAGTCTGTATTTATAGGCGTTCCTCACTCCTCACTCAAATACCCCATCTATATTTATAGATGTTCCTCACTCACACCCCCCGTCTGTATTTATAGGTGTTACTCACTCAAATCCCCAGTCTCTAATTATTGGCGTTCCTCACTCAAATACCCATCTGTATTTATAGATGCTCCTCACTCAAACCCCCCGTCTGTATTTATAGGTGTTCCTCACTCCTCACTCAAATCCTCCGTCTGTATTTATAGGCATTCCTCACTCCCCACTCAAATACCCCATCTGTATTTATAGATGTTCCTCACTCAAATCCCCAGTCTTTATTTATAGATGTTCCTCACTCAAATCCCCGGTCTGTATTTATAGACGTTCCTCACTCAAATCCCCTGTCTGTATTTATAGACGTTCCTCGCTCAAATCCCCGTCCTGTATTTATAGATGCTCCTCACTCAAACCCCCCGTCTGTATTTATAGACGTTCCTCACTCAAATCCCCTGTCTGTATTTATAGACGTTCCTCGCTCAAATCCCCGGTCTGTATTTATAGATGCTCCTCACTCAAACCCCCCGTCTGTATTTATAGTTGTTCCTCGCTCAAATCCCCGGTCTGTATTTATAGATGCTCCTCACTCAAACCCCCCGTCTGTATTTATAGACGTTCCTCACTCAAACCCCCCGTCTGTATTTATAGATGTTCCTCACTCAAATCCCTGGTCTGTATTTATAGATTTTCCTCACTCAAATCCCCGCTCTGTATTTATAGACGGTCCTCACTCAAACCCCCCGTCTGTATTTATAGGCTTTCCTCACTCCTCACTCAAATCCTCCGTCTGTATTTATAGGCATTCCTCACTCCCCACTCAAATACCCCATCTGTATTTATAGATGTTCCTCACTCAAATCCCCAGTCTGTATTTATAGACGTTCCTCACTCAAATCCCCAGTCTCTATTTATAGTCGTTCCTCACTCAAATCCCCGGTCTGTATTTATAGACGTTCCTCATTCAAATCCCCAGTCTGTATTTATAGACGTTCCTCACTCAAATCCCCGGTCTGTATTTACAGGCGTTCCTCACTCAAATCCCCAGTCTGTATTTATAGGCGTTCCTCACTCAAATCCCCTGTCTGTATTTATAGATGTTCCTCACTCAAATCCCCTGACTGTATTTATAGATGTTCCTCACTCAAATCCACCATCTGTATTTATAGATGTTCCTCACTCAAATACCCCATCTGTATTTATTGACGTTACTCTCTCAAATCCCCTGTCTGTATTTATAGACGTTCCTTACTCAAATACACCATCTGTATTTCTAGATGTTCCTCACTCAAATCCCGTCTATATGTGCTCCTCTCTCAAATCCCCGCTCTGTATTTGTAGGTATTCCTCACTCAAATCCGCAGTCTGTATTTAGAAACGCTCCTCACTCAAATCCCCAGTCTGTATTTACAGACGCTCCTCATTCAAATCCCCGGTCTGTGTTTATAGATGCTCCTCACTCAAATCCTCACTCTGTATTTATAGGTATTCCTCACTCAAATCCCCATTCTGTATTTATAGGCGTTCCTCACTCAAATCCCTGGTCTGTATTTATAGACATTCCTCACTCAAATCCACCGTCTGTATTTATAGACGTTCCTCACTCAAATCCCTGGTCTGTATTTACAGGCATTCCTCACTCCCCACTCAAATACCCCATCTGTATTTATAGATGTTCCTCACTCAAATCCCCAGTCTGTATTTATAGGTGTTCCTCACTCAAATCCCCAGTCTGTATTTATAGGTGTTCCTCACTCAAATCCCCAGTCTGTATTTATAGATGTTCCTCACTCAAATCCCCAGTCTGTATTTATAGACGTTCCTCACTCAAATCCCCAGTCTGTATTTATAGATGTTCCTCACTCAAATCCACCGTCTGTATTTATAGACGTTCCTCACTCAAATCCCCAGTCTGTATTTATAGGTGTTCCTCACTCAAACCCCCGGTCTGTATTTATAGACATTCCTCACTCAAATCTCTTGTCTGTATTTACAGACGCTCCTCATTCAAATCCCCGGTCTGTGTTTATAGATGTTCCTCACTCAAATCCCCCATCTGTATTTATAGATGTTCCTCACTCAAATACCCCATCTGTATTTATTGACGTTACTCGCTCAAATCCCCTGTCTGTATTTATAGACGTTCCTTACTCAAATACACCATCTGTATTTCTAGATGTTCCTCACTCAAATCCCGTCTATATGTGCTCCTCTCTCAAATCCCCGCTCTCTATTTGTAGGTATTCCTCACTCAAATCCGCAGTCTGTATTTAGAAACGCTCCTCACTCAAATCCCCAGTCTGTATTTACAGACGCTCCTCATTCAAATCCCCGGTCTGTGTTTATAGATGCTCCTCACTCAACTCCTCACTCTTTATTTATAGGTATTCCTCACTCAAATCCCCATTCTGTATTTATAGGCGTTCCTCACTCAAACCCCCCCGTCTGTATTTATAGACGTTCCTCACTCAAATCCCCGGTCTGTATTTATAGACGTTCCTCACTCAAATCCCTGGTCTGTATTTATAGACATTCCTCACTCAAATCCCTGGTCTGTATTTATAGACGTTCCTCACTCAAATCCCTGGTCTGTATTTATAGACGTTCCTCACTCAAATCCCTGGTCTGTATTTATAGACATTCCTCACTCAAATCCTCCGTATGTAATTATAGACGTTCCTCACTCAAATCCCTGGTCTGTATTTATAGGCATTCCTCACTCTCCACTCAAATACCCCATCTGTATTTATAGATGTTCCTCACTCAAATCCCCAGTCTGTATTTATAGGTGTTCCTCACTCAAATCCCCAGTCTGTATTTATAGGTGTTCCTCACTCAAATCCCCAGTCTGTATTTATAGACGTTCCTCACTCAAATCCCCAGTCTGTATTTATAGGCGTTCCTCACTCAAACCCCCCCGTCTGTATTTATAGATGTTCCTCAATCAAATCCCCGGTCTGTATTTATAGACATTCCTCACTCAAATCCCCAGTCTGTATTTATAGACGTTCCTCACTCAAACCCCCCGTCTGTATTTATAGATGTTCCTCACTCAAATCCCTGGTCTGTATTTATAGATGTTCCTCACTCAAATCCCCGGTCTGTATTTATAGACGTTCCTCACTCAAACCCCCCGTCTGTATTTATAGGCGTTCCTCACTCCTCACTCAAATCCTCCGTCTGTATTTATAGGCATTCCTCACTCCCCACTCAAATACCCCATCTGTATTTATAGATGTTCCTCACTCAAATCCCCAGTCTGTATTTATAGGTGTTCCTCACTCAAATCCCCAGTCTGTATTTATAGGTGTTCCTCACTCAAATCCCCTGTCTGTATTTATAGGCGTTCCTCACTCCTCACTCAAATCCTCCGTCTGTATTTATAGGCATTCCTCACTCCCCACTCAAATACCCCATCTGTATTTATAGACGTTCCTCACTCAAATCCCCAGTCTGTATTTATAGGCGTTCCTCACTCAAATCCCCCGTCTGTATTTATAGGTGTTCTTCACTCAAATCCACCTTCTGTATTTATAGATGTTCTTCACTCCTCACTCAAATCCTCCGTCTGTATTTATAGGCGTTCCTCACTCCTCACTCAAATCCTCCGTCTGTATTTATAGGCGTTCCTCACTCCTCACTCAAATCCTCCGTCTGTATTTATAGACGTTCCTCACTCAAACCCCCAGTCTGTATTTATAGGCGTTCCTCACTCAAATACCCCATCTGTATTTATAGATGTTCCTCACTCAAACCCCTGTCTGTATTTATAGACGTTCCTCACTCAAATCCCCAGTCTGTATTTATAGACGTTCCTCACTCAAATACCCTGTCTGTATTTATAGACGTTCCTCACTCAAACCCCAGTCTGTATTTATAGGTGTTCTTCACTCAAATACCCCATCTGTATTTATAGATGTTCCTCACTCAAATACCCCATCTGTATTTATAGATGTTCCTCACTCAAATACCCGTCTGTATTTATAGACGTTCCTCACTCAAATACCCCATCTGTATTTATAGGTGTTCCTCACTCAAACCCCTGTCTGTATTTATAGATGTTCCTCACTCAAATCCCTGGTCTGTATTTATAGACGTTCCTCACTCAAACCCCCCGTCGGTATTTATAGACGTTCCTCACGCCTCACTCAAACCCCCCGTCTGTATTTATAGGCGTTCCTCACTCCTCACTCAAATCCTCCGTCTGTATTTATAGGTGTTCTTCACTCAAATACCCCATCTGTATTTATAGATGTTCCTCACTCAAACCCCCCGTCTGTATTTATAGACGTTCCTCACTCAAATCCCCGGTCTGTATTTTTACACGTTCCTCACTCAAACCCCCCGTCTGTATTTATAGGCGTTCCTCACTCCTCACTCAAATCCTCCGTCTGTATTTATAGGTGTTCTTCACTCAAATACCCCATCTGTATTTATAGACGTTCCTCACTCAAACCCCCAGTCTGTATTTATAGGCGTTCCTCACTCAAACCCCCAGTCTGTATTTATAGACGTTCCTCACTCAAATACCCCATCTGTATTTATCGATGTTCCTCACTCAAACCCCTGTCTGTATTTATAGGTGTTCTTCACTCAAATACCCCATCTGTATTTATAGATGTTCCTCACTCAAACCCCCCATCTGTATTTATAGACGTCCCTCACTCAAACCCCTGTCTGTATTTATAGGTGTTCTTCACTCAAACCCCTGTCTGTATTTATAGACGTTCCTCACTCAAACCCCCCGTCTGCATTTATAGGCGTTCCTCACTCCTCACTCAAATCCACCGTCTGTATTTATAGACGTTCCTCACTCAAACCCCTGTCTGTATTTATAGGTGTTCCTCACTCAAATACCTCATCTGTATTTATAGACGTTCCTCACTCAAACCCCCCGTCTGTATTTATAGGTGTTCTTCACTCAAACCCCTGTCTGTATTTATAGACGTTCCTCACTCAAATCCCCCGTCTGTATTTATAGACGTTCCTCACTCAAACCCCCCGTCTGTATTTATAGGCGTTCCTCACTCCTCACTCAAATCCTCCGTCTGTATTTATAGGCATTCCTCACTCCACACTCAAATACCCCATCTGTATTTATAGATGTTCCTCACTCCTCACTCAAATCCTCCGTCTGTATTTATAGGCGTTCCTCACTCCTCACTCAAATACCTCATCTGTATTTATAGATGTTCCTCACTCAAACCCCTGTCTGTATTTATAGGTGTTTTTCACTCAAATACCCCATCTGTATTTATAGACATTCCTCACTCAAACCCCCAGTCTGTATTTATAGGCGTTCCTCACTCCTCACTCAAATACTCCATCTATATTTATAGATGTTCCTCACTCACACCCCCCGTCTGTATTTATAGGTGTTACTCACTCAAATCCCCAGTCTCTAATTATTGGCGTTCCTCACTCAAATACCCCATCTGTATTTATAGATGTTCCTCACTCAAACCCCTGTCTGTATTTATAGGTGTTCTTCACTCAAATACCCCATCTGTATTTATAGATGTTCCTCACTCAAACCCCTGTCTGTATTTATAGGTGTTCTTCACTCAAATACCCCATCTGTATTTATAGATGCTCCTCACTCAAACCCCCCGTCTGTATTTATAGGCGTTCCTCACTCCTCACTCAAATCCTCCGTCTGTATTTATAGGCATTCCTCACTCCCCACTCAAATACCCCATCTGTATTTATAGATGTTCCTCACTCAAATCCCCAGTCTTTATTTATAGATGTTCCTCACTCAAATCCCCGGTCTGTATTTATAGACGTTCCTCACTCAAATCCCCTGTCTGTATTTATAGACGTTCCTCGCTCAAATCCCCGGTCTGTATTTATAGATGCTCCTCACTCAAACCCCCCGTCTGTATTTATAGACGTTCCTCACTCAAATCCCCTGTCTGTATTTATAGACGTTCCTCGCTCAAATCCCCGGTCTGTATTTATAGATGCTCCTCACTCAAACCCCCCGTCTGTATTTATAGACGTTCCTCGCTCAAATCCCCGGTCTGTATTTATAGATGCTCCTCACTCAAACCCCCCGTCTGTATTTATAGACGTTCCTCACTCAAACCCCCCGTCTGTATTTATAGATGTTCCTCACTCAAATCCCTGGTCTGTATTTATAGATTTTCCTCACTCAAATCCCCAGTCTGTATTTATAGACGTTCCTCACTCAAACCCCCGGTCTGTATTTATAGGTGTTCTACACTCAAACCCTTGTCTGTATTTATAGACGTTCCTCACTCAAACCCCCCGTCTGCATTTATAGGCGTTCCTCACTCCTCACTCAAATCCACCGTCTGTATTTATAGACGTTCCTCACTCAAACCCCTGTCTGTATTTATAGGTGTTCCTCACTCAAATACCCCATCTGTATTTATAGACGTTCCTCATTAAAACCCCCGTCTGTATTTATAGGTGTTCTTCACTCAAACCCCTGTCTGTATTTATAGACGTTCCTCACTCAAATCCCCCGTCTGTATTTATAGACGTTCCTCACTCAAACCCCCCGTCTGTATTTATAGGCGTTCCTCACTCCTCACTCAAATCCTCCGTCTGTATTTATAGGCATTCCTCACTCCCCACTCAAATACACCATCTGTATTTATAGATGTTCCTCACTCCTCACTCAAATCCTCCGTCTGTATTTATAGGCGTTCCTCACTCCTCACTCAAATACCTCATCTGTATTTATAGATGTTCCTCACTCAAACCCCTTTCTGTATTTATAGGTGTTCTTCACTCAAATACCCAATCTGTATTTATAGACGTTCCTCACTCAAACACACAGTCTGTATTTATAGGCGTTCCTCACTCCTCACTCAAATACCCCATCTATATTTATAGATGTTCCTCACTCACACCCCCCGTCTGTATTTATAGGTGTTACTCACTCAAATCCCCAGTCTCTAATTATTGGCGTTCCTCACTCAAATACCCCATCTGTATTTATAGATGCTCCTCACTCAAACCCCCCGTCTGTATTTATAGGTGTTCCTCACTCCTCACTCAAATCCTCCGTCTGTATTTATAGGCATTCCTCACTCCCCACTCAAATACCCCATCTGTATTTATAGATGTTCCTCACTCAAATCCCCAGTCTTTATTTATAGATGTTCCTCACTCAAATCCCCGGTCTGTATTTATAGACGTTCCTCACTCAAATCCCCTGTCTGTATTTATAGACGTTCCTCGCTCAAATCCCCGTCCTGTATTTATAGATGCTCCTCACTCAAACCCCCCGTCTGTATTTATAGACGTTCCTCACTCAAATCCCCTGTCTGTATTTATAGACGTTCCTCGCTCAAATCCCCGGTCTGTATTTATAGATGCTCCTCACTCAAACCCCCCGTCTGTATTTATAGACGTTCCTCGCTCAAATCCCCGGTCTGTATTTATAGATGCTCCTCACTCAAACCCCCCGTCTGTATTTATAGACGTTCCTCACTCAATCCCCCCGTCTGTATTTATAGATGTTCCTCACTCAAATCCCTGGTCTGTATTTATAGATTTTCCTCACTCAAATCCCCGGTCTGTATTTATAGACGTTCCTCACTCAAATCCCCGCTCTGTATTTATAGACGGTCCTCACTCAAACCCCCCGTCTGTATTTATAGGCGTTCCTCACTCCTCACTCAAATCCTCCGTCTGTATTTATAGGCATTCCTCACTCCCCACTCAAATACCCCATCTGTATTTATAGATGTTCCTCACTCAAATCCCCAGTCTGTATTTATAGACGTTCCTCACTCAAATCCCCAGTCTGTATTTATAGTCGTTCCTCACTCAAATCCCCGGTCTGTATTTATAGACGTTCCTCATTCAAATCCCCAGTCTGTATTTATAGACGTTCCTCACTCAAATCCCCGGTCTGTATTTATAGGCGTTCCTCATTCAAATCCCCAGTCTGTATTTATAGGCGTTCCTCACTCAAATCCCCTGTCTGTATTTATAGATGTTCCTCACTCAAATCCCCTGACTGTATTTATAGATGTTCCTCACTCAAATCCACCATCTGTATTTATAGATGTTCCTCACTCAAATACCCCATCTGTATTTATTGACGTTACTCTCTCAAATCCCCTGTCTGTATTTATAGACGTTCCTTACTCAAATACACCATCTGTATTTCTAGATGTTCCTCACTCAAATCCCGTCTATATGTGCTCCTCTCTCAAATCCCCGCTCTGTATTTGTAGGTATTCCTCACTCAAATCCGCAGTCTGTATTTAGAAACGCTCCTCACTCAAATCCCCAGTCTGTATTTACAGACGCTCCTCATTCAAATCCCCGGTCTGTGTTTATAGATGCTCCTCACTCAAATCCTCACTCTGTATTTATAGGTATTCCTCACTCAAATCCCCATTCTGTATTTATAGGCGTTCCTCACTCAAATCCCTGGTCTGTATTTATAGACATTCCTCACTCAAATTCACCGTCTGTATTTATGGACGTTCCTCACTCAAATCCCTGGTCTGTATTTACAGGCATTCCTCACTCCCCACTCAAATACCCCATCTGTATTTATAGATGTTCCTCACTCAAATACCCCATCTGTATTTATAGATGTTCCTCACTCAAACCCCTGTCTGTATTTATAGGTGTTCTTCACTCAAATACCCCATCTGTATTTATAGATGTTCCTCACTCAAACCCCCCATCTGTATTTATAGGCGTTCCTCACTCCTCACTCAAACCCCCCAGTCTGTATTTATAGACGTCCCTCACTCAAACCCCTGTCTGTATTTATAGGTGTTCTTCACTCAAACCCCTGTCTGTATTTATAGACGTTCCTCACTCAAACCCCCCGTCTGCATTTATAGGCGTTCCTCACTCCTCACTCAAATCCACCGTCTGTATTTATAGACGTTCCTCACTCAAACCCCTGTCTGTATTTATAGGTGTTCCTCACTCAAATACCCCATCTGTATTTATAGACGTTCCTCACTCAAACCCCCCGTCTGTATTTATAGGTGTTCTTCACTCAAACCCCTGTCTGTATTTATAGACGTTCCTCACTCAAATCCCCCGTCTGTATTTATAGACGTTCCTCACTCAAACCCCCCGTCTGTATTTATAGGCGTTCCTCACTCCTCACTCAAATCCTCCGTCTGTATTTATAGGCACTCCTCACTCCCCACTCAAATACCCCATCTGTATTTATAGATGTTCCTCACTCCTCACTCAAATCCTCCGTCTGTATTTATAGGCGTTCCTCACTCCTCACTCAAATACCTCATCTGTATTTATAGATGTTCCTCACTCAAACCCCTGTCTGTATTTATAGGTGTTCTTCACTCAAATACCCCATCTGTATTTATAGACATTCCTCACTCAAACCCCCAGTCTGTATTTATAGGCGTTCCTCACTCCTCACTCAAATACTCCATCTATATTTATAGATGTTCCTCACTCACACCCCCCGTCTGTATTTATAGGTGTTACTCACTCAAATCCCCAGTCTCTAATTATTGGCGTTCCTCACTCAAATACCCCATCTGTATTTATAGATGTTCCTCACTCAAACCCCTGTCTGTATTTATAGGTGTTCTTCACTCAAATACCCCATCTGTATTTATAGATGTTCCTCACTCAAACCCCTGTCTGTATTTATAGGTTAGGTGTTCTTCACTCAAATACCCCATCTGTATTTATAGATGCTCCTCACTCAAACCCCCCGTCTGTATTTATAGGCGTTCCTCACTCCTCACTCAAATCCTCCGTCTGTATTTATAGGCATTCCTCACTCCCCACTCAAATACCCCATCTGTATTTATAGATGTTCCTCACTCAAATCCCCAGTCTTTATTTATAGATGTTCCTCACTCAAATCCCTGGTCTGTATTTATAGACGTTCCTCACTCAAATCCCCTGTCTGTATTTATAGACGTTCCTCGCTCAAATCCCCGGTCTGTATTTATAGATGCTCCTCACTCAAACCCCCCGTCTGTATTTATAGACGTTCCTCACTCAAATCCCCTGTCTGTATTTATAGACGTTCCTCGCTCAAATCCCCGGTCTGTATTTATAGATGCTCCTCACTCAAACCCCCCGTCTGTATTTATAGACGTTCCTCGCTCAAATCCCCGGTCTGTATTTATAGATGCTCCTCACTCAAACCCCCCGTCTGTATTTATAGACGTTCCTCACTCAAACCCCCCGTCTGTATTTATAGATGTTCCTCACTCAAATCCCTGGTCTGTATTTATAGATTTTCCTCACTCAAATCCCCAGTCTGTATTTATAGACGTTCCTCACTCAAACCCCCGGTCTGTATTTATAGGTGTTCTACACTCAAACCCTTGTCTGTATTTATAGACGTTCCTCACTCAAACCCCCCGTCTGCATTTATAGGCGTTCCTCACTCCTCACTCAAATCCACCGTCTGTATTTATAGACGTTCCTCACTCAAACCCCTGTCTGTATTTATAGGTGTTCCTCACTCAAATACCCCATCTGTATTTATAGACGTTCCTCATTAAAACCCCCGTCTGTATTTATAGGTGTTCTTCACTCAAACCCCTGTCTGTATTTATAGACGTTCCTCACTCAAATCCCCCGTCTGTATTTATAGACGTTCCTCACTCAAACCCCCCGTCTGTATTTATAGGCGTTCCTCACTCCTCACTCAAATCCTCCGTCTGTATTTATAGGCATTCCTCACTCCCCACTCAAATACACCATCTGTATTTATAGATGTTCCTCACTCCTCACTCAAATCCTCCGTCTGTATTTATAGGCGTTCCTCACTCCTCACTCAAATACCCCATCTATATTTATAGATGTTCCTCACTCACACCCCCCGTCTGTATTTATAGGTGTTACTCACTCAAATCCCCAGTCTCTAATTATTGGCGTTCCTCACTCAAATACCCCATCTGTATTTATAGATGCTCCTCACTCAAACCCCCCGTCTGTATTTATAGGTGTTCCTCACTCCTCTCTCAAATCCTCCGTCTGTATTTATAGGCATTCCTCACTCCCCACTCAAATACCCCATCTGTATTTATAGATGTTCCTCACTCAAATCCCCAGTCTTTATTTATAGATGTTCCTCACTCAAATCCCCGGTCTGTATTTATAGACGTTCCTCACTCAAATCCCCTGTCTGTATTTATAGACGTTCCTCGCTCAAATCCCCGTCCTTTATTTATAGATGATCCTCACTCAAACCCCCCGTCTGTATTTATAGACGTTCCTCACTCAAATCCCCTGTCTGTATTTATAGACGTTCCTCGCTCAAATCCCCGGTCTGTATTTATAGATGCTCCTCACTCAAACCCCCCGTCTGTATTTATAGACGTTCCTCGCTCAAATCCCCGGTCTGTATTTATAGATGCTCCTCACTCAAACCCCCCGTCTGTATTTATAGACGTTCCTCACTCAAACCCCCCGTCTGTATTTATAGATGTTCCTCACTCAAATCCCTGGTCTGTATTTATAGATTTTCCTCACTCAAATCCCCGGTCTGTATTTATAGACGTTCCTCACTCAAATCCCCGCTCTGTATTTATAGATGTTCCTCACTCAAACCCCCCGTCTGTATTTATAGGCGTTCCTCACTCCTCACTCAAATCCTCCGTCTGTATTTATAGGCATTCCTCACTCCCCACTCAAATACCCCATCTGTATTTATAGATGTTCCTCACTCAAATCCCCAGTCTGTATTTATAGACGTTCCTCACTCAAATCCCCAGTCTGTATTTATAGTCGTTCCTCACTCAAATCCCCGGTCTGTATTTATAGACGTTGCTCATTCAAATCCCCAGTCTGTATTTATAGACGTTCCTCACTCAAATCCCCGGTCGGTATTTATAGGCGTTCCTCATTCAAATCCCCAGTCTGTATTTATAGGCGTTCCTCACTCAAATCCCCTGTCTGTATTTATAGATGTTCCTCACTCAAATCCCCTGACTGTATTTATAGATGTTCCTCACTCAAATCCACCATCTGTATTTATAGATGTTCCTCACTCAAATACCCCATCTGTATTTATTGACGTTACTCTCTCAAATCCCCTGTCTGTATTTATAGACGTTCCTTACTCAAATACACCATCTTTATTTCTAGATGTTCCTCACTCAAATCCCGTCTATATGTGCTCCTCTCTCAAATCCCCGCTCTGTATTTGTAGGTATTCCTCACTCAAATCCGCAGTCTGTATTTAGAAACGCTCCTCACTCAAATCCCCAGTCTGTATTTACAGACGCTCCTCATTCAAATCCCCGGTCTGTGTTTATAGATGCTCCTCACTCAAATCCTCACTCTGTATTTATAGGTATTCCTCACTCAAATCCCCATTCTGTATTTATAGGCGTTCCTCACTCAAATCCCTGGTCTGTATTTATAGACATTCCTCACTCAAATCCACCGTCTGTATTTATAGACGTTCCTCACTTAAATCCCTGGTCTGTATTTACAGGCATTCCTCACTCCCCACTCAAATACCCCATCTGTATTTATAGATGTTCCTCACTCAAATCCCCAGTCTGTATTTATAGGTGTTCCTCACTCAAATCCCCAGTCTGTATTTATAGGTGTTCCTCACTCAAATCCCCAGTCTGTATTTATAGACGTTCCTCACTCAAATCCCCAGTCTGTATTTATAGACGTTCCTCACTCAAATCCCCAGTCTGTATTTATAGACGTTCCTCACTCAAATCCACCGTCTGTATTTATAGACGTTCCTCACTCAAATCCCCAGTCTGTATTTATAGGTGTTCCTCACTCAAACCCCCGGTCTGTATTTATAGACATTCCTCACTCAAATCTCTTGTCTGTATTTACAGACGCTCCTCATTCAAATCCCCGGTCTGTGTTTATAGATGTTCCTCACTCAAATCCCCCATCTGTATTTATAGATGTTCCTCACTCAAATACCCCATCTGTATTTATTGACGTTACTCGCTCAAATCCCCTGTCTGTATTTATAGACGTTCCTTACTCAAATACACCATCTGTATTTCTAGATGTTCCTCACTCAAATCCCGTCTATATGTGCTCCTCTCTCAAATCCCCGCTCTCTATTTGTAGGTATTCCTCACTCAAATCCGCAGTCTGTATTTAGAAACGCTCCTCACTCAAATCCCCAGTCTGTATTTACAGACGCTCCTCATTCAAATCCCCGGTCTGTGTTTATAGATGCTCCTCACTCAACTCCTCACTCTGTATTTATAGGTATTCCTCACTCAAATCCCCATTCTGTATTTATAGGCGTTCCTCACTCAAACCCCCCCGTCTGTATTTATAGACGTTCCTCACTCAAATCCCCGGTCTGTATTTATAGACGTTCCTCACTCAAATCCCTGGTCTGTATATATAGACATTCCTCACTCAAATCCCTGGTCTGTATTTATAGACGTTCCTCACTCAAATCCCTGGTCTGTATTTATAGACGTTCCTCACTCAAATCCCTGGTCTGTATTTATAGACATTCCTCACTCAAATCCTCCGTATGTAATTATAGACGTTCCTCACTCAAATCCCTGGTCTGTATTTATAGGCATTCCTCACTCCCCACTCAAATACCCCATCTGTATTTATAGATGTTCCTCACTCAAATCCCCAGTCTGTATTTATAGGTGTTCCTCACTCAAATCCCCAGTCTGTATTTATAGGTGTTCCTCACTCAAATCCCCAGTCTGTATTTATAGACGTTCCTCACTCAAATCCCCAGTCTGTATTTATAGGCGTTCCTCACTCAAACCCCCCCGTCTGTATTTATAGATGTTCCTCAATCAAATCCCCGGTCTGTATTTAAAGACATTCCTCACTCAAATCCCCAGTCTGTATTTATAGACGTTCCTCACTCAAACCCCCCGTCTGTATTTATAGATGTTCCTCACTCAAATCCCTGGTCTGTATTTATAGATGTTCCTCACTCAAATCCCCGGTCTGTATTTATAGACGTTCCTCACTCAAACCCCCCGTCTGTATTTATAGGCGTTCCTCACTCCTCACTCAAATCCTCCGTCTGTATTTATAGGCATTCCTCACTCCCCACTCAAATACCCCATCTGTATTTATAGATGTTCCTCACTCAAATCCCCAGTCTGTATTTATAGACGTTCCTCACTCAAATCCCCAGTCTGTATTTATAGTCGTTCCTCACTCAAATCCCCGGTCTGTATTTATAGACGTTCCTCATTCAAATCCCCAGTCTGTATTTATAGACGTTCCTCACTCAAATCCCCGCTCTGTATTTATAGGCGTTCCTCACTCAAATCCCCAGTCTGTATTTATAGGCGTTCCTCACTCAAATCCCCTGTCTGTATTTATAGATGTTCCTCACTCAAATCCCCTGTCTGTATTTATAGATGTTCCTCACTCAAATACCCCATCTGTATTTATTGACGTTACTCGCTCAAATCCCCTGTCTGTATTTATAGACGTTCCTTACTCAAATACACCATCTGTATTTCTAGATGTTCCTCACTCAAATCCCGTCTATATGTGCTCCTCTCTCAAATCCCCGCTCTGTATTTGTAGGTATTCCTGACTCAAATCCGCAGTCTGTATTTAGAAACGCTCCTCACTCAAATCCCCAGTCTGTATTTATAGGCGTTCCTCACTCCTCACTCAAATCCTCCGTCTGTATTTATAGGCATTCCTCACTCCCCACTCAAATACCCCATCTGTATTTATAGATGTTCCTCACTCAAATCCCCAGTCTGTATTTATAGGTGTTCCTCACTCAAATCCCCAGTCTGTATTTATAGGTGTTCCTCACTCAAATCCCCTGTCTGTATTTATAGGCGTTCCTCACTCCTCACTCAAATCCTCCGTCTGTATTTATAGGCATTCCTCACTCCCCACTCAAATACCCCATCTGTATTTATAGACGTTCCTCACTCAAATCCCCAGTCTGTATTTATAGGCGTTCCTCACTCAAATCCCCCGTCTGTATTTATAGGTGTTCTTCACTCAAATCCACCTTCTGTATTTATAGATGTTCTTCACTCCTCACTCAAATCCTCCGTCTGTATTTATAGGCGTTCCTCACTCCTCACTCAAATCCTCCGTCTGTATTTATAGGCGTTCCTCACTCCTCACTCAAATCCTCCGTCTGTATTTATAGACGTTCCTCACTCAAACCCCCAGTCTGTATTTATAGGCGTTCCTCACTCAAATACCCCATCTGTATTTATAGATGTTCCTCACTCAAACCCCTGTCTGTATTTATAGACGTTCCTCACTCAAATCCCCAGTCTGTATTTATAGACGTTCCTCACTCAAATACCCTGTCTGTATTTATAGACGTTCCTCACTCAAACCCCAGTCTGTATTTATAGGTGTTCTTCACTCAAATACCCCATCTGTATTTATAGATGTTCCTCACTCAAATACCCCATCTGTATTTATAGATGTTCCTCACTCAAATACCCGTCTGTATTTATAGACGTTCCTCACTCAAATACCCCATCTGTATTTATAGGTGTTCCTCACTCAAACCCCTGTCTGTATTTATAGATGTTCCTCACTCAAATCCCTGGTCTGTATTTATAGACGTTCCTCACTCAAACCCCCCGTCGGTATTTATAGACGTTCCTCACGCCTCACTCAAACCCCCCGTCTGTATTTATAGGCGTTCCTCACTCCTCACTCAAATCCTCCGTCTGTATTTATAGGTGTTCTTCACTCAAATACCCCATCTGTATTTATAGATGTTCCTCACTCAAACCCCCCGTCTGTATTTATAGACGTTCCTCACTCAAATCCCCGGTCTGTATTTATACACGTTCCTCACTCAAACCCCCCGTCTGTATTTATAGGCGTTCCTCACTCCTCACTCAAATCCTCCGTCTGTATTTATAGGTGTTCTTCACTCAAATACCCCATCTGTATTTATAGACGTTCCTCACTCAAACCCCCAGTCTGTATTTATAGGCGTTCCTCACTCAAACCCCCAGTCTGTATTTATAGACGTTCCTCACTCAAATACCCCATCTGTATTTATCGATGTTCCTCACTCAAACCCCTGTCTGTATTTATAGGTGTTCTTCACTCAAATACCCCATCTGTATTTATAGATGTTCCTCACTCAAACCCCCCATCTGTATTTATAGACGTCCCTCACTCAAACCCCTGTCTGTATTTATAGGTGTTCTTCACTCAAACCCCTGTCTGTATTTATAGACGTTCCTCACTCAAACCCCCCGTCTGCATTTATAGGCGTTCCTCACTCCTCACTCAAATCCACCGTCTGTATTTATAGACGTTCCTCACTCAAACCCCTGTCTGTATTTATAGGTGTTCCTCACTCAAATACCTCATCTGTATTTATAGACGTTCCTCACTCAAACCCCCCGTCTGTATTTATAGGTGTTCTTCACTCAAACCCCTGTCTGTATTTATAGACGTTCCTCACTCAAATCCCCCGTCTGTATTTATAGACGTTCCTCACTCAAACCCCCCGTCTGTATTTATAGGCGTTCCTCACTCCTCACTCAAATCCTCCGTCTGTATTTATAGGCATTCCTCACTCCACACTCAAATACCCCATCTGTATTTATAGATGTTCCTCACTCCTCACTCAAATCCTCCGTCTGTATTTATAGGCGTTCCTCACTCCTCACTCAAATACCTCATCTGTATTTATAGATGTTCCTCACTCAAACCCCTGTCTGTATTTATAGGTGTTTTTCACTCAAATACCCCATCTGTATTTATAGACATTCCTCACTCAAACCCCCAGTCTGTATTTATAGGCGTTCCTCACTCCTCACTCAAATACTCCATCTATATTTATAGATGTTCCTCACTCACACCCCCCGTCTGTATTTATAGGTGTTACTCACTCAAATCCCCAGTCTCTAATTATTGGCGTTCCTCACTCAAATACCCCATCTGTATTTATAGATGTTCCTCACTCAAACCCCTGTCTGTATTTATAGGTGTTCTTCACTCAAATACCCCATCTGTATTTATAGATGTTCCTCACTCAAACCCCTGTCTGTATTTATAGGTGTTCTTCACTCAAATACCCCATCTGTATTTATAGATGCTCCTCACTCAAACCCCCCGTCTGTATTTATAGGCGTTCCTCACTCCTCACTCAAATCCTCCGTCTGTATTTATAGGCATTCCTCACTCCCCACTCAAATACCCCATCTGTATTTATAGATGTTCCTCACTCAAATCCCCAGTCTTTATTTATAGATGTTCCTCACTCAAATCCCCGGTCTGTATTTATAGACGTTCCTCACTCAAATCCCCTGTCTGTATTTATAGACGTTCCTCGCTCAAATCCCCGGTCTGTATTTATAGATGCTCCTCACTCAAACCCCCCGTCTGTATTTATAGACGTTCCTCTCTCAAATCCCCTGTCTGTATTTATAGACGTTCCTCGCTCAAATCCCCGGTCTGTATTTATAGATGCTCCTCACTCAAACCCCCCGTCTGTATTTATAGACGTTCCTCGCTCAAATCCCCGGTCTGTATTTATAGATGCTCCTCACTCAAACCCCCCGTCTGTATTTATAGACGTTCCTCACTCAAACCCCCCGTCTGTATTTATAGATGTTCCTCACTCAAATCCCTGGTCTGTATTTATAGATTTTCCTCACTCAAATCCCCAGTCTGTATTTATAGACGTTCCTCACTCAAACCCCCGGTCTGTATTTATAGGTGTTCTACACTCAAACCCTTGTCTGTATTTATAGACGTTCCTCACTCAAACCCCCCGTCTGCATTTATAGGCGTTCCTCACTCCTCACTCAAATCCACCGTCTGTATTTATAGACGTTCCTCACTCAAACCCCTGTCTGTATTTATAGGTGTTCCTCACTCAAATACCCCATCTGTATTTATAGACGTTCCTCATTAAAACCCCCGTCTGTATTTATAGGTGTTCTTCACTCAAACCCCTGTCTGTATTTATAGACGTTCCTCACTCAAATCCCCCGTCTGTATTTATAGACGTTCCTCACTCAAACCCCCCGTCTGTATTTATAGGCGTTCCTCACTCCTCACTCAAATCCTCCGTCTGTATTTATAGGCATTCCTCACTCCCCACTCAAATACACCATCTGTATTTATAGATGTTCCTCACTCCTCACTCAAATCCTCCGTCTGTATTTATAGGCGTTCCTCACTCCTCACTCAAATACCTCATCTGTATTTATAGATGTTCCTCACTCAAACCCCTTTCTGTATTTATAGGTGTTCTTCACTCAAATACCCAATCTGTATTTATAGACGTTCCTCACTCAAACACACAGTCTGTATTTATAGGCGTTCCTCACTCCTCACTCAAATACCCCATCTATATTTATAGATGTTCCTCACTCACACCCCCCGTCTGTATTTATAGGTGTTACTCACTCAAATCCCCAGTCTCTAATTATTGGCGTTCCTCACTCAAATACCCCATCTGTATTTATAGATGCTCCTCACTCAAACCCCCCGTCTGTATTTATAGGTGTTCCTCACTCCTCACTCAAATCCTCCGTCTGTATTTATAGGCATTCCTCACTCCCCACTCAAATACCCCTTCTGTATTTATAGATGTTCCTCACTCAAATCCCCAGTCTTTATTTATAGATGTTCCTCACTCAAATCCCCGGTCTGTATTTATAGACGTTCCTCACTCAAATCCCCTGTCTGTATTTATAGACGTTCCTCGCTCAAATCCCCGTCCTGTATTTATAGATGCTCCTCACTCAAACCCCCCGTCTGTATTTATAGACGTTCCTCACTCAAATCCCCTGTCTGTATTTATAGACGTTCCTCGCTCAAATCCCCGGTCTGTATTTATAGATGCTCCTCACTCAAACCCCCCGTCTGTATTTATAGACGTTCCTCACTCAAACCCCCCGTCTGTATTTATAGATGTTCCTCACTCAAATCCCTGGTCTGTATTTATAGATTTTCCTCACTCAAATCCCCGGTCTGTATTTATAGACGTTCCTCACTCAAATCCCCGCTCTGTATTTATAGACGGTCCTCACTCAAACCCCCCGTCTGTATTTATAGGCGTTCCTCACTCCTCACTCAAATCCTCCGTCTGTATTTATAGGCATTCCTCACTCCCCACTCAAATACCCCATCTGTATTTATAGATGTTCCTCACTCAAATCCCCAGTCTGTATTTATAGACGTTCCTCACTCAAATCCCCAGTCTGTATTTATAGTCGTTCCTCACTCAAATCCCCGGTCTGTATTTATAGACGTTCCTCATTCAAATCCCCAGTCTGTATTTATAGACGTTCCTCACTCAAATCCCCGGTCTGTATTTATAGGCGTTCCTCATTCAAATCCCCAGTCTGTATTTATAGGCGTTCCTCACTCAAATCCCCTGTCTGTATTTATAGATGTTCCTCACTCAAATCCCCTGACTGTATTTATAGATGTTCCTCACTCAAATCCACCATCTGTATTTATAGATGTTCCTCACTCAAATACCCCATCTGTATTTATTGACGTTACTCTCTCAAATCCCCTGTCTGTATTTATAGACGTTCCTTACTCAAATACACCATCTGTATTTCTAGATGTTCCTCACTCAAATCCCGTCTATATGTGCTCCTCTCTCAAATCCCCGCTCTGTATTTGTAGGTATTCCTCACTCAAATCCGCAGTCTGTATTTAGAAACGCTCCTCACTCAAATCCCCAGTCTGTATTTACAGACGCTCCTCATTCAAATCCCCGGTCTGTGTTTATAGATGCTCCTCACTCAAATCCTCACTCTGTATTTATAGGTATTCCTCACTCAAATCCCCATTCTGTATTTATAGGCGTTCCTCACTCAAATCCCTGGTCTGTATTTATAGACATTCCTCACTCAAATTCACCGTCTGTATTTATGGACGTTCCTCACTCAAATCCCTGGTCTGTATTTACAGGCATTCCTCACTCCCCACTCAAATACCCCATCTGTATTTATAGATGTTCCTCACTCAAATACCCCATCTGTATTTATAGATGTTCCTCACTCAAACCCCTGTCTGTATTTATAGGTGTTCTTCACTCAAATACCCCATCTGTATTTATAGATGTTCCTCACTCAAACCCCCCATCTGTATTTATAGGCGTTCCTCACTCCTCACTCAAACCCCCCAGTCTGTATTTATAGACGTCCCTCACTCAAACCCCTGTCTGTATTTATAGGTGTTCTTCACTCAAACCCCTGTCTGTATTTATAGACGTTCCTCACTCAAACCCCCCGTCTGCATTTATAGGCGTTCCTCACTCCTCACTCAAATCCACCGTCTGTATTTATAGACGTTCCTCACTCAAACCCCTGTCTGTATTTATAGGTGTTCCTCACTCAAATACCCCATCTGTATTTATAGACGTTCCTCACTCAAACCCCCCGTCTGTATTTATAGGTGTTCTTCACTCAAACCCCTGTCTGTATTTATAGACGTTCCTCACTCAAATCCCCCGTCTGTATTTATAGACGTTCCTCACTCAAACCCCCCGTCTGTATTTATAGGCGTTCCTCACTCCTCACTCAAATCCTCCGTCTGTATTTATAGGCACTCCTCACTCCCCACTCAAATACCCCATCTGTATTTATAGATGTTCCTCACTCCTCACTCAAATCCTCCGTCTGTATTTATAGGCGTTCCTCACTCCTCACTCAAATACCTCATCTGTATTTATAGATGTTCCTCACTCAAACCCCTGTCTGTATTTATAGGTGTTCTTCACTCAAATACCCCATCTGTATTTATAGACATTCCTCACTCAAACCCCCAGTCTGTATTTATAGGCGTTCCTCACTCCTCACTCAAATACTCCATCTATATTTATAGATGTTCCTCACTCACACCCCCCGTCTGTATTTATAGGTGTTACTCACTCAAATCCCCAGTCTCTAATTATTGGCGTTCCTCACTCAAATACCCCATCTGTATTTATAGATGTTCCTCACTCAAACCCCTGTCTGTATTTATAGGTGTTCTTCACTCAAATACCCCATCTGTATTTATAGATGTTCCTCACTCAAACCCCTGTCTGTATTTATAGGTTAGGTGTTCTTCACTCAAATACCCCATCTGTATTTATAGATGCTCCTCACTCAAACCCCCCGTCTGTATTTATAGGCGTTCCTCACTCCTCACTCAAATCCTCCGTCTGTATTTATAGGCATTCCTCACTCCCCACTCAAATACCCCATCTGTATTTATAGATGTTCCTCACTCAAATCCCCAGTCTTTATTTATAGATGTTCCTCACTCAAATCCCTGGTCTGTATTTATAGACGTTCCTCACTCAAATCCCCTGTCTGTATTTATAGACGTTCCTCGCTCAAATCCCCGGTCTGTATTTATAGATGCTCCTCACTCAAACCCCCCGTCTGTATTTATAGACGTTCCTCACTCAAATCCCCTGTCTGTATTTATAGACGTTCCTCGCTCAAATCCCCGGTCTGTATTTATAGATGCTCCTCACTCAAACCCCCCGTCTGTATTTATAGACGTTCCTCGCTCAAATCCCCGGTCTGTATTTATAGATGCTCCTCACTCAAACCCCCCGTCTGTATTTATAGACGTTCCTCACTCAAACCCCCCGTCTGTATTTATAGATGTTCCTCACTCAAATCCCTGGTCTGTATTTATAGATTTTCCTCACTCAAATCCCCAGTCTGTATTTATAGACGTTCCTCACTCAAACCCCCGGTCTGTATTTATAGGTGTTCTACACTCAAACCCTTGTCTGTATTTATAGACGTTCCTCACTCAAACCCCCCGTCTGCATTTATAGGCGTTCCTCACTCCTCACTCAAATCCACCGTCTGTATTTATAGACGTTCCTCACTCAAACCCCTGTCTGTATTTATAGGTGTTCCTCACTCAAATACCCCATCTGTATTTATAGACGTTCCTCATTAAAACCCCCGTCTGTATTTATAGGTGTTCTTCACTCAAACCCCTGTCTGTATTTATAGACGTTCCTCACTCAAATCCCCCGTCTGTATTTATAGACGTTCCTCACTCAAACCCCCCGTCTGTATTTATAGGCGTTCCTCACTCCTCACTCAAATCCTCCGTCTGTATTTATAGGCATTCCTCACTCCCCACTCAAATACACCATCTGTATTTATAGATGTTCCTCACTCCTCACTCAAATCCTCCGTCTGTATTTATAGGCGTTCCTCACTCCTCACTCAAATACCCCATCTATATTTATAGATGTTCCTCACTCACACCCCCCGTCTGTATTTATAGGTGTTACTCACTCAAATCCCCAGTCTCTAATTATTGGCGTTCCTCACTCAAATACCCCATCTGTATTTATAGATGCTCCTCACTCAAACCCCCCGTCTGTATTTATAGGTGTTCCTCACTCCTCTCTCAAATCCTCCGTCTGTATTTATAGGCATTCCTCACTCCCCACTCAAATACCCCATCTGTATTTATAGATGTTCCTCACTCAAATCCCCAGTCTTTATTTATAGATGTTCCTCACTCAAATCCCCGGTCTGTATTTATAGACGTTCCTCACTCAAATCCCCTGTCTGTATTTATAGACGTTCCTCGCTCAAATCCCCGTCCTTTATTTATAGATGATCCTCACTCAAACCCCCCGTCTGTATTTATAGACGTTCCTCACTCAAATCCCCTGTCTGTATTTATAGACGTTCCTCGCTCAAATCCCCGGTCTGTATTTATAGATGCTCCTCACTCAAACCCCCCGTCTGTATTTATAGACGTTCCTCGCTCAAATCCCCGGTCTGTATTTATAGATGCTCCTCACTCAAACCCCCCGTCTGTATTTATAGACGTTCCTCACTCAAACCCCCCGTCTGTATTTATAGATGTTCCTCACTCAAATCCCTGGTCTGTATTTATAGATTTTCCTCACTCAAATCCCCGGTCTGTATTTATAGACGTTCCTCACTCAAATCCCCGCTCTGTATTTATAGATGTTCCTCACTCAAACCCCCCGTCTGTATTTATAGGCGTTCCTCACTCCTCACTCAAATCCTCCGTCTGTATTTATAGGCATTCCTCACTCCCCACTCAAATACCCCATCTGTATTTATAGATGTTCCTCACTCAAATCCCCAGTCTGTATTTATAGACGTTCCTCACTCAAATCCCCAGTCTGTATTTATAGTCGTTCCTCACTCAAATCCCCGGTCTGTATTTATAGACGTTCCTCATTCAAATCCCCAGTCTGTATTTATAGACGTTCCTCACTCAAATCCCCGGTCGGTATTTATAGGCGTTCCTCATTCAAATCCCCAGTCTGTATTTATAGGCGTTCCTCACTCAAATCCCCTGTCTGTATTTATAGATGTTCCTCACTCAAATCCCCTGACTGTATTTATAGATGTTCCTCACTCAAATCCACCATCTGTATTTATAGATGTTCCTCACTCAAATACCCCATCTGTATTTATTGACGTTACTCTCTCAAATCCCCTGTCTGTATTTATAGACGTTCCTTACTCAAATACACCATCTGTATTTCTAGATGTTCCTCACTCAAATCCCGTCTATATGTGCTCCTCTCTCAAATCCCCGCTCTGTATTTGTAGGTATTCCTCACTCAAATCCGCAGTCTGTATTTAGAAACGCTCCTCACTCAAATCCCCAGTCTGTATTTACAGACGCTCCTCATTCAAATCCCCGGTCTGTGTTTATAGATGCTCCTCACTCAAATCCTCACTCTGTATTTATAGGTATTCCTCACTCAAATCCCCATTCTGTATTTATAGGCGTTCCTCACTCAAATCCCTGGTCTGTATTTATAGACATTCCTCACTCAAATCCACCGTCTGTATTTATAGACATTCCTCACTTAAATCCCTGGTCTGTATTTACAGGCATTCCTCACTCCCCACTCAAATACCCCATCTGTATTTATAGATGTTCCTCACTCAAATCCCCAGTCTGTATTTATAGGTGTTCCTCACTCAAATCCCCAGTCTGTATTTATAGGTGTTCCTCACTCAAATCCCCAGTCTGTATTTATAGACGTTCCTCACTCAAATCCCCAGTCTGTATTTATAGACGTTCCTCACTCAAATCCCCAGTCTGTATTTATAGACGTTCCTCACTCAAATCCACCGTCTGTATTTATAGACGTTCCTCACTCAAATCCCCAGTCTGTATTTATAGGTGTTCCTCACTCAAACCCCCGGTCTGTATTTATAGACATTCCTCACTCAAATCTCTTGTCTGTATTTACAGACGCTCCTCATTCAAATCCCCGGTCTGTGTTTATAGATGTTCCTCACTCAAATCCCCCATCTGTATTTATAGATGTTCCTCACTCAAATACCCCATCTGTATTTATTGACGTTACTCGCTCAAATCCCCTGTCTGTATTTATAGACGTTCCTTACTCAAATACACCATCTGTATTTCTAGATGTTCCTCACTCAAATCCCGTCTATATGTGCTCCTCTCTCAAATCCCCGCTCTCTATTTGTAGGTATTCCTCACTCAAATCCGCAGTCTGTATTTAGAAACGCTCCTCACTCAAATCCCCAGTCTGTATTTACAGACGCTCCTCATTCAAATCCCCGGTCTGTGTTTATAGATGCTCCTCACTCAACTCCTCACTCTGTATTTATAGGTATTCCTCACTCAAATCCCCATTCTGTATTTATAGGCGTTCCTCACTCAAACCCCCCCGTCTGTATTTATAGACGTTCCTCACTCAAATCCCCGGTCTGTATTTATAGACGTTCCTCACTCAAATCCCTGGTCTGTATATATAGACATTCCTCACTCAAATCCCTGGTCTGTATTTATAGACGTTCCTCACTCAAATCCCTGGTCTGTATTTATAGACGTTCCTCACTCAAATCCCTGGTCTGTATTTATAGACATTCCTCACTCAAATCCTCCGTATGTAATTATAGACGTTCCTCACTCAAATCCCTGGTCTGTATTTATAGGCATTCCTCACTCCCCACTCAAATACCCCATCTGTATTTATAGATGTTCCTCACTCAAATCCCCAGTCTGTATTTATAGGTGTTCCTCACTCAAATCCCCAGTCTGTATTTATAGGTGTTCCTCACTCAAATCCCCAGTCTGTATTTATAGACGTTCCTCACTCAAATCCCCAGTCTGTATTTATAGGCGTTCCTCACTCAAACCCCCCCGTCTGTATTTATAGATGTTCCTCAATCAAATCCCCGGTCTGTATTTAAAGACATTCCTCACTCAAATCCCCAGTCTGTATTTATAGACGTTCCTCACTCAAACCCCCCGTCTGTATATATAGATGTTCCTCACTCAAATCCCTGGTCTGTATTTATAGATGTTCCTCACTCAAATCCCCGGTCTGTATTTATAGACGTTCCTCACTCAAACCCCCCGTCTGTATTTATAGGCGTTCCTCACTCCTCACTCAAATCCTCCGTCTGTATTTATAGGCATTCCTCACTCCCCACTCAAATACCCCATCTGTATTTATAGATGTTCCTCACTCAAATCCCCAGTCTGTATTTATAGACGTTCCTCACTCAAATCCCCAGTCTGTATTTATAGTCGTTCCTCACTCAAATCCCCGGTCTGTATTTATAGACGTTCCTCATTCAAATCCCCAGTCTGTATTTATAGACGTTCCTCACTCAAATCCCCGCTCTGTATTTATAGGCGTTCCTCACTCAAATCCCCAGTCTGTATTTATAGGCGTTCCTCACTCAAATCCCCTGTCTGTATTTATAGATGTTCCTCACTCAAATCCCCTGTCTGTATTTATAGAAGTTCCTCACTCAAATACCCCATCTGTATTTATTGACGTTACTCGCTCAAATCCCCTGTCTGTATTTATAGACGTTCCTTACTCAAATACACCATCTGTATTTCTAGATGTTCCTCACTCAAATCCCGTCTATATGTGCTCCTCTCTCAAATCCCCGCTCTGTATTTGTAGGTATTCCTCACTCAAATCCGCAGTCTGTATTTAGAAACGCTCCTCACTCAAATCCCCAGTCTGTATTTACAGACGCTCCTCATTCAAATCCCCGGTCTGTGTTTATAGATGCTCCTCACTCAAATCCTCACTCTGTATTTATAGGTATTCCTCACTCAAATCCCCATTCTGTATTTATAGGCGTTCCTCACTCAAACCCCCCCGTCTGTATTTATAGACGTTCCTCACTCAAATCCCCGGTCTGTATTTATAGACGTTCCTCACTCAAATCCCTGGTCTGTATTTATAGACATTCCTCACTCAAATCCACCATCTGTATTTATAGACGTTCCTCACTCAAATCCCTGGTCTGTATTTATAGACATTCCTCACTCAAATCCTCCGTCTGTATTTGTAGGCGTTCCTCACTCCTCACTCAAATCCTCCGTCTGTATTTATAGGCGTTCCTCACTCCTCACTCAAATCCTCCGTCTGTATTTATAGACGTTCCTCACTCAAACCCCCAGTCTGTATTTATAGGCGTTCCTCACTCAAATACCCCATCTGTATTTATAGATGTTCCTCACTCAAACCCCCTGTCTGTATTTATAGGTGTTCTTCACTCAACTACCCCATCTGTATTTATAGATGTTCCTCACTCAAACCCCTGTCTCTATTTATAGGTGTTCTTCACTCAAATACCCCATCTGTATTTATAGATGTTCCTCACTCAAACCCCCCGTCTGTATTTATAGACGTTCCTCACTCAAATCCCTGGTCTGTATTTATAGGCATTCCTCACTCCCCACTCAAATACCCCATCTGTATTTATAGATGTTCCTCACTCAAATCCCCAGTCTGTAATTATAGGTGTTCCTCACTCAAATCCCCAGTCTGTATTTATAGGTGTTCCTCACTCAAATCCCCAGTCTGTATTTATAGGTGTTCCTCACTCAAACCCCCGGTCTGTATTTATAGACATTCCTCACTCAAATCTCTGGTCTGTATTTACAGACGCTCCTCATTCAAATCCCCGTTCTGTGTTTATAGATGCTCCTCACTCAAATCCTCACTCTGTATTTATAGGTATTCCTCACTCAAATCCCCATTCTGTATTTATAGGCGTTCCTCACTCAAACCCCCCCCTCTGTATTTATAGATGTTCCTCACTCAAATCCCCGGTCTGTATTTATAGACATTCCTCACTCAAATCCCCGGTCTGTATTTATAGACGTTCCTCACTCAAATCCCTGGTCTGTATTTATAGACATTCCTCACTCAAATCCACCCTCTGTATTTATAGACGTTCCGCACTCAAATCCCTGGTCTGTATTTATAGGCATTCCTCACTCCCCACTCAAATACCCCATCTGTATTTATAGATGTTCCTCACTCAAATCCCCAGTCTGTATTTATAGGTGTTCCTCACTCAAATCCCCAGTCTGTATTTATAGGTGTTCCTCACTCAAATCCCCTGTCTGTATTTATAGGCGTTCCTCACTCCTCACTCAAATCCTCCGTCTGTATTTATAGGCATTCCTCACTCCCCACTCAAATACCCCATCTGTATTTATAGACGTTCCTCACTCAAATCCCCAGTCTGTATTTATAGGCGTTCCTCACTCAAATCCCCCGTCTGTATTTATAGGTGTTCTTCACTCAAATCCACCTTCTGTATTTATAGATGTTCTTCACTCCTCACTCAAATCCTCCGTCTGTATTTATAGGCGTACCTCACTCCTCACTCAAATCCTCCGTCTGTATTTATAGGCGTTCCTCACTCCTCACTCAAATCCTCCATCTGTATTTATAGACGTTCCTCACTCAAACCCCCAGTCTGTATTTATAGGCGTTCCTCACTCAAATACCCCATCTGTATTTATAGATGTTCCTCACTCAAACCCCCCGTCTGTATTTATAGGTGTTCTTCACTCAACTACCCCATCTGTATTTATAGACGTTCCTCACTCAAATCCCCAGTCTCTATTTATATGCGTTCCTCACTCAAATACCCCATCTGTATTTATAGATGTTCCTCACTCAAACCCCTGTCTCTATTTATAGGTGTTCTTCACTCAAATACCCCATCTGTATTTATAGATGTTCCTCACTCAAACCCCCCGTCTGTATTTATAGGTGTTCTTCACTCAAATACCCCATCTGTATTTATAGACGTTCCTCACTCAAACCCACCGTCTGTATTTATAGGCGTTCCTCACTCCTCACTCAAATCCTCCGTCTGTATTTATAGGCATTCCTCACTCCCCACTCAAATACCCCATCTGTATTTATAGATGTTCCTCACTCAAATCCCCGGTAGGTATTTATAGACGTTCCGCACTCAAATCCCCTGTCTGTATTTATAGATGTTCCTCACTCAAATCCCCAGTCTGTATTTATAGACGTTCCTCACTCAAATCCCCGGTCTGTATTTATAGACGTTCCTCACTCAAATCCCCGCTCTGTATTTATAGACGTTCCTCACTCAAACCCCCCGTCTGTATTTATAGGCGTTCCTCACTCCTCACTCAAATCCTCCGTCTGTATTTATAGGCATTCCTCACTCCCCACTCAAATACCCCATCTGTATTTATAGACGTTCCTCACTCAAATCCCCGGTCTGTATTTATAGACGTTCCTCATTCAAATCTCCAGTCTGTATTTATAGACGTTCCTCACTCAAATCCCCGGTCTGTATTTATAGGCATTCCTCACTCAAATCCCCAGTCTGTATTTATAGGCGTTCCTCACTCAAATCCCCTGTCTGTATTTATAGGCGTTCCTCACTCAAATCCCCTGTCTGTATTTATAGATGTTCCTCACTCAAATCCCCTGTCTGTATTTATAGATGTTCCTCACTCAAATCCACCATCTGTATTTATAGATGTTCCTCACTCAAATACCCCATTTGTATTTCTTGACGTTACTCGCTCAAATCCCCTGTCTGTATTTATAGACGTTCCTTACTCAAATACACCATCTGTATTTCTAGATGTTCCTCACTCAAATCCCGTCTATATGTGCTCCTCTCTCAAATCCCTGCTCTCTATTTGTAGGTATTCCTCACTCAAATCCGCAGTCTGTATTTAGAAACGCTCCTCACTCAAATCCCCAGTCTGTATTTACAGACGCTCCTCATTCAAATCCCCGGTCTGTGTTTATAGATGCTCCTCACTCAAATCCTCACTCTGTATTTATAGGTATTCCTCACTCAAACCCCCATTCTGTATTTATAGGCGTTCCTCACTCAAACCCCCCCGTCTGTATTTATAGATGTTCCTCACTCAAATCCCCGGTCTGTATTTATAGACGTTCCTCACTCAAATCCCTGGTCTGTATTTATAGACATTCCTCACTCAAATCCACCATCTGTATTTATAGACGTTCCTCACTCAAATCCCTGGTCTGTATTTATAGACATTCCTCACTCAAATCCTCCGTCTGTATTTATAGGCGTTCCTCACTCCTCACTCAAATCCTCCGTCTGTATTTATAGGCGTTCCTCACTCCTCACTCAAATCCTCCGTCTGTATTTATAGACGTTCCTCACTCAAACCCCCAGTCTGTATTTATAGGCGTTCCTCACTCAAATACCCCATCTGTATTTATAGATGTTCCTCACTCAAACCCCCTGTCTGTATTTATAGGTGTTCTTCACTCAACTACCCCATCTGTATTTATAGACGTTCCTCACTCAAATCCCCAGTCTCTATTTATAGGCGTTCCTCACTCAAATACCCCATCTGTATTTATAGATGTTCCTCACTCAAACCCCTGTCTCTATTTATAGGTGTTCTTCACTCAAATACCCCATCTGTATTTATAGATGTTCCTCACTCAAACCCCCCGTCTGTATTTATAGACGTTCCTCACTCAAATCCCTGGTCTGTATTTATAGGCATTCCTCACTCCCCACTCAAATACCCCATCTGTATTTATAGATGTTCCTCACTCAAATCCCCAGTCTGTAATTATAGGTGTTCCTCACTCAAATCCCCAGTCTGTATTTATAGGTGTTCCTCACTCAAATCCCCAGTCTGTATTTATAGGTGTTCCTCACTCAAACCCCCGGTCTGTATTTATAGACATTCCTCACTCAAATCTCTGGTCTGTATTTACAGACGCTCCTCATTCAAATCCCCGGTCTGTGTTTATAGATGCTCCTCACTCAAATCCTCACTCTGTATTTATAGGTATTCCTCACTCAAATCCCCATTCTGTATTTATAGGCGTTCCTCACTCAAACCCCCCCCTCTGTATTTATAGATGTTCCTCACTCAAATCCCCGGTCTGTATTTATAGACATTCCTCACTCAAATCCCCGGTCTGTATTTATAGACGTTCCTCACTCAAATCCCTGGTCTGTATTTATAGACATTCCTCACTCAAATCCACCCTCTGTATTTATAGACGTTCCGCACTCAAATCCCTGGTCTGTATTTATAGGCATTCCTCACTCCCCACTCAAATACCCCATCTGTATTTATAGATGTTCCTCACTCAAATCCCCAGTCTGTATTTATAGGTGTTCCTCACTCAAATCCCCAGTCTGTATTTATAGGTGTTCCTCACTCAAATCCCCTGTCTGTATTTATAGGCGTTCCTCACTCCTCACTCAAATCCTCCGTCTGTATTTATAGGCATTCCTCACTCCCCACTCAAATACCCCATCTGTATTTATAGACGTTCCTCACTCAAATCCCCAGTCTGTATTTATAGGCGTTCCTCACTCAAATCCCCCGTCTGTATTTATAGGTGTTCTTCACTCAAATCCACCTTCTGTATTTATAGATGTTCTTCACTCCTCACTCAAATCCTCCGTCTGTATTTATAGGCGTACCTCACTCCTCACTCAAATCCTCCGTCTGTATTTATAGGCGTTCCTCACTCCTCACTCAAATCCTCCATCTGTATTTATAGACGTTCCTCACTCAAACCCCCAGTCTGTATTTATAGGCGTTCCTCACTCAAATACCCCATCTGTATTTATAGATGTTCCTCACTCAAACCCCCCGGCTGTATTTATAGGTGTTCTTCACTCAACTACCCCATCTGTATTTATAGACGTTCCTCACTCAAATCTCCAGTCTCTATTTATATGCGTTCCTCACTCAAATACCCCATCTGTATTTATAGATGTTCCTCACTCAAACCCCTGTCTGTATTTATAGGTGTTCTTCACTCAAATACCCCATCTGTATTTATAGACATTCCTCACTCAAACCCCCAGTCTGTATTTATAGGCGTTCCTCACTCCTCACTCAAATACCCCATCTATATTTATAGATGTTCCTCACTCACACCCCCCGTCTGTATTTATAGGTGTTACTCACTCAAATCCCCAGTCTCTAATTATTGGCGTTCCTCACTCAAATACCCCATCTGTATTTATAGATGTTCCTCACTCAAACCCCTGTCTGTATTTATAGGTGTTCTTCACTCAAATACCCCATCTGTATTTATAGATGTTCCTCACTCAAACCCCTGTCTGTATTTATAGGTGTTCTTCACTCAAATACCCCATCTGTATTTATAGGCGTTCCTCACTCCTCACTCAAATCCTCCGTCTGTATTTATAGGCATTCCTCACTCCCCACTCAAATACCCCATCTGTATTTATAGATGTTCCTCACTCAAATCCCCAGTCTTTATTTATAGATGTTCCTCACTCAACTCCCCGGTCTGTATTTATAGACGTTCCTCACTCAAATCCCCTGTCTGTATTTATAGACGTTCCTCGCTCAAATCCCCGGTCTGTATTTATAGGTGTTCCTCACTCAAATCCCCAGTCTGTATTTATAGGTGTTCCTCACTCAAATCCCCAGTCTGTATTTATAGACGTTCCTCACTCAAATCCCCAGTCTGTATTTATAGGTTTTCCTCACTCAAATCCCCAGTCTGTATTTATAGACGTTCCTCACTCAAATCCCCAGTCTGTATTTATAGGTGTTCCTCACTCAAATCCCCAGTCTGTATTTATAGACGTTCCTCACTCAAATCCCCAGTCTGTATTTATAGACATTCCTCACTCAAATCCCCTGTGTGTATTTATAGATGTTCCTCACTCAAATCCCCTGTCTGTATTTATAGATGTTCCTCACTCAAATCCCCTGTCTGTATTTATAGATGTTCCTCACTCAAATCCCCTGTCTGTATTTATAGATGTTCCTCACTCAAATCCCCCATCTGTATTTATAGATGTTCCTCACTCAAATACCTCATCTGTATTTATTGACGTTACTCGCTCAAATCCCCAGTCTGTATTTATAGACGTTCCTCACTCAAATCCCCGGTCTGTATTTATAGGCGTTCCTCACTCAAATCCCCTGCCTATATTTATAGGCGTTCCTCACTCAAATCCCCCATCTGTATTTATAGTTGTTCCTCACTCAAATACCCAGTCTGTATTTATAGATGTTCCTCACTCAAATCCCCCATCTGTATTTATAGATGTTCCTCACTCAAATACTCCATCTGTATTTATTGACGTTACTCGCTCAAATCCCCTGTCTGTATTTATAGACGTTCCTTACTCAAATACACCATCTGTATTTCTAGATGTTCCTCACTCAAATCCCGTCTGTATGTGCTCCTCTTTCAAATCCCTGCTCTGTATTTGTAGGTATTCCTCACTCAAATCCGCAGTCTGTATTTCGAAACGCTCCTCACTCAAATCCCCAGTCTGTATTTACAGACGCTCCTCATTCAAATCCCCTGTCTGTGTTTCTAGTTGCTCCTCACTCAAATCCTCACTCTGTATTTATAGGCGTTCCTCACTCAAACCCCCCCGTCTGTATTTATAGATGTTCCTCACTCAAATCCCCTGTCTATATTTATAGATGTTCCTCACTCAAATCCCTGGTCTGTATTTATAGACGTTCCTCACTCAAATCCCTGGTCTGTATTTATAGACGTTCCTCACTCAAATCCCTGGTCTGTATTTATAGACGTTCCTCACTCAAATCCCTGGTCTGTATTTATAGACGTTCCTCACTCAAATCCCTGGTCTGTATTTATAGACGTTCCTCACTCAAATCCCTGGTCTGTATTTATAGACATTCCTCACTCAAATCCCTGGTCTGTATTTATAGACGTTCCTCACTCAAATCCCCGGTCTATAAGTATGGACGTTCCTCACTCAAATCCCCCGTCTGTATTTATAGACATTCCTCGCTCAAATCCCCCGTCTGCAATTATAGGCGTTCCTCACTCAAACCCCCGGTCTGTATTTATAGGTGTTCCTCACTCAAATCCCTGCTCTGTATTTATAGACATTCCTCACTCAAATCCCAGGTCTGTATTTATAGACGTTCCTCGCTCAAATCCCCTGTCTGTAATTATAGACGTTCCTCACTCAAACCCCCCGTCTGTATTTATAGGCGTTCCTCACTCCTCACTCAAATCCTCCGTCTGTATTTATAGGCATTCCTCACTCCCCACTCAAATACCCCATCTGTATTTATAGATGTTCCTCACTCCTCACTCAAATCCTCCGTCTGTATTTATAGGCGTTCCTCACTCCTCACTCAAATACCTCATCTGTATTTATAGATGTTCCTCACTCAAACCCCTGTCTGTATTTATAGGTGTTCTTCACTCAAATACCCCATCTGTATTTATAGACATTCCTCACTCAAACCCCCAGTCTGTATTTATAGGCGTTCCTCACTCCTCACTCAAATACCCCATCTATATTTATAGATGTTCCTCACTCACACCCCCCGTCTGTATTTATAGGTGTTACTCACTCAAATCCCCAGTCTCTAATTATTGGCGTTCCTCACTCAAATACCCCATCTGTATTTATAGATGTTCCTCACTCAAACCCCTGTCTGTATTTATAGGTGTTCTTCACTCAAATACCCCATCTGTATTTATAGATGTTCCTCACTCAAACCCCTGTCTGTATTTATAGGTGTTCTTCACTCAAATACCCCATCTGTATTTATAGGCGTTCCTCACTCCTCACTCAAATCCTCCGTCTGTATTTATAGGCATTCCTCACTCCCCACTCAAATACCCCATCTGTATTTATAGATGTTCCTCACTCAAATCCCCAGTCTTTATTTATAGATGTTCCTCACTCAACTCCCCGGTCTGTATTTATAGACGTTCCTCACTCAAATCCCCTGTCTGTATTTATAGACGTTCCTCGCTCAAATCCCCGGTCTGTATTTATAGATGCTCCTCACTCAAACCCCCCGTCTGTATTTATAGACGTTCCTCACTCAAATCCCCTGTCTGTATTTATAGACGTTCCTCGCTCAAATCCCCGGTCTGTATTTATAGATGCTCCTCACTCAAACCCCCCGTCTGTATTTATAGACGTTCCTCGCTCAAATCCCCGGTCTGTATTTATAGATGCTCCTCACTCAAACCCCCCGTCTGTATTTATAGACGTTCCTCACTCAAACCCCCCGTCTGTATTTATAGATGTTCCTCACTCAAATCCCTGGTCTGTATTTATAGATTTTCCTCACTCAAATCCCCAGTCTGTATTTATAGACGTTCCTCACTCAAACCCCCGGTCTGTATTTATAGGTGTTCTACACTCAAACCCTTGTCTGTATTTATAGACGTTCCTCACTCAAACCCCCCGTCTGCATTTATAGGCGTTCCTCACTCCTCACTCAAATCCACCGTCTGTATTTATAGACGTTCCTCACTCAAACCCCTGTCTGTATTTATAGGTGTTCCTCACTCAAATACCCCATCTGTATTTATAGACGTTCCTCATTAAAACCCCCGTCTGTATTTATAGGTGTTCTTCACTCAAACCCCTGTCTGTATTTATAGACGTTCCTCACTCATATCCCCCGTCTGTATTTATAGACGTTCCTCACTCAAACCCCCCGTCTGTATTTATAGGCGTTCCTCACTCCTCACTCAAATCCTCCGTCTGTATTTATAGGCATTCCTCACTCCCCACTCAAATACACCATCTGTATTTATAGATGTTCCTCACTCCTCACTCAAATCCTCCGTCTGTATTTATAGGCGTTCCTCACTCCTCACTCAAATACCTCATCTGTATTTATAGATGTTCCTCACTCAAACCCCTGTCTGTATTTATAGGTGTTCTTCACTCAAATACCCCATCTGTGTTTATAGACGTTCCTCACTCAAACCCCCAGTCTGTATTTATAGGCGTTCCTCACTCCTCACTCAAATACCCCATCTATATTTATAGATGTTCCTCACTCACACCCCCCGTCTGTATTTATAGGTGTTACTCACTCAAATCCCCAGTCTCTAATTATTGGCGTTCCTCACTCAAATACCCCATCTGTATTTATAGATGTTCCTCACTCAAACCCCTGTCTGTATTTATAGGTGTTCTTCATTCAAATACCCCATCTGTATTTATAGATGCTCCTCACTCAAACCCCCCGTCTGTATTTATAGGTGTTCCTCACTCCTCACTCAAATCCTCCGTCTGTATTTATAGGCATTCCTCACTCCCCACTCAAATACCCCATCTGTATTTATAGATGTTCCTCACTCAAATCCCCAGTCTTTATTTATAGATGTTCCTCACTCAAATCCCCGGTCTGTATTTATAGACGTTCCTCACTCAAATCCCCTATCTGTATTTATAGACGTTCCTCGCTCAAATCCCCGTTCTGTATTTATAGATGCTCCTCACTCAAACCCCCCGTCTGTATTTATAGACGTTCCTCACTCAAATCCCCTGTCTGTATTTATAGACGTTCCTCGCTCAAATCCCCGGTCTGTATTTATAGATGCTCCTCACTCAAACCCCCCGTCTGTATTTATAGACGTTCCTAGCTCAAATCCCCGGTCTGTATTTATAGATGCTCCTCACTCAAACCCCCTGTCTGTATTTATAGACGTTCCTCACTCAAACCCCCCGTCTGTATTTATAGATGTTCCTCACTCAAATCCCTGGTCTGTATTTATAGATTTTCCTCACTCAAATCCCCGGTCTGTATTTATAGACGTTCCTCACTCAAATCCCCGTTCTGTATTTATAGACGTTCCTCACTCAAACCCCCCGTCTGTATTTATAGGCGTTCCTCACTCCTCACTCAAATCCTCCGTCTGTATTTATAGGCATTCCTCACTCCCCACTCAAATACCCCATCTGTATTTATAGATGTTCCTCACTCAAATCCCCAGTCTGTATTTACAGACGTTCCTCACTCAAATCCCCAGTCTGTATTTATAGTCGTTCCTCACTCAAATCCCCGGTCTGTATTTATAGACGTTCCTCATTCAAATCCCCAGTCTGTATTTATAGACGTTCCTCACTCAAATCCCCGGTCTGTATTTATAGGCGTTCCTCACTCAAATCCCCAGTCTGTATTTATAGGCGTTCCTCACTCAAATCCCCTGTCTGTATTTATAGATGTTCCTCACTCAAATCCCCTGTCTGTATTTATAGATGTTCCTCACTCAAATCCACCATCTGTATTTATAGATGTTCCTCACTCAAATACCCCATCTGTATTTATTGACGTTACTCGCTCAAATCCCCTGTCTGTATTTATAGATGTTCCTTACACAAATACACCATCTGTATTTCTAGATGTTCCTCACTCAAATCCCGTCTATATGTGCTCCTCTCTCAAATCCCCGCTCTGTATTTGTAGGTATTCCTCACTCAAATCCGCAGTCTGTATTTAGAAACGCTCCTCACTCAAATCCCCAGTCTGTATTTACAGACGCTCCTCATTCAAATCCCCGGTCTGTGTTTATAGATGCTCCTCACTCAAATCCTCACTCTGTATTTATAGGTATTCCTCACTCAAATCCCCATTCTGTATTTATAGGCGTTCCTCACTCAAATCCCTGGTCTGTATAGACATTTCTCACTCAAATCCACCGTCTGTATTTATAGACGTTCCTCACTCAAATCCCTGGTCTGTATTTACAGGCATTCCTCACTCCCCACTCAAATACCCCATCTGTATTTATAGATGTTCCTCACTCAAATCCCCAGTTTGTATTTATAGGTGTTCCTCACTCACATCCCCAGTCTGTATTTATAGGTGTTCCTCACTCAAATCCCCAGTCTGTATTTATAGACGTTCCTCACTCAAATCCCCAGTCTGTATTTATAGACGTTCCTCACTCAAATCCCCAGTCTGTATTTATAGACGTTCCTCACTCAAATCCACCGTCTGTATTTATAGACGTTCCTCACTCAAATCCCCTGTCTGTATTTATAGGTGTTCCTCACTCAAACCCCCAGTCTGTATTTAAAGACATTCCTCACTCAAATCTCTTGTCTGTATTTACAGACGCTCCTCATTCAAATCCCCGGTCTGTGTTTATAGATGTTCCTCACTCAAATCCCCCATCTGTATTTATAGATGTTCCTCACTCAAATACCCCATCTGTATTTATTGACGTTACTCGCTCAAATCCCCTGTCTGTATTTATAGACGTTCCTTACTCAAATACACCATCTGTATTTCTAGATGTTCCTCACTCAAATCCCGTCTATATGTGCTCCTCTCTCAAATCCCCGCTCTCTATTTGTAGGTATTCCTCACTCAAAACCGCAGTCTGTATTTAGAAACGCTCCTCACTCAAATCCCCAGTCTGTATTTACAGACGCTCCTCATTCAAATCCCCGGTCTGTGTTTATAGATGCTCCTCACTCAACTCCTCACTCTGTATTGATAGGTATTCCTCACTCAAATCCCCATTCTGTATTTATAGGCGTTCCTCACTCAAACCCCCCCTTCTGTATTTATAGACGTTCCTCACTCAAATCCCCGGTCTGTATTTATAGACGTTCCTCACTCAAATCCCTGGTCTGTATTTATAGACATTCCTCACTCAATTCCCTGGTCTGTATTTATAGACGTTCCTCACTCAAATCCCTGGTCTGTATTTATAGACGTTCCTCACTCAAATCCCTGGTCTGTATTTATAGACATTCCTCACTCAAATCCTCCGTATGTAATTATAGACGTTCCTCACTCAAATCCCTGGTCTGTATTTATAGGCATTCCTCACTCCCCACTCAAATACCCCATCTGTATTTATAGATGTTCCTCACTCAAATCCCCAGTCTGTATTTATAGGTGTTCCTCACTCAAATCCCCAGTCTGTATTTATAGGTGTTCCTCACTCAAATCCCCAGTCTGTATTTATAGATGTTCCTCATTCAAATCCCCGGTCTGTATTTAAAGACATTCCTCACTCAAATCCCCGGTCTGTATTTATAGACGTTCCTCACTCAAACCCCCCGTCTGTATTTATAGATGTTCCTCACTCAAATCCCTGGTCTGTATTTATAGATGTTCCTCACTCAAATCCCCGGTCTGTATTTATAGACGTTCCTCACTCAAACCCCCCGTCTGTATTTATAGGCGTTCCTCACTCCTCACTCAAATCCTCCGTCTGTATTTATAGGCATTCCTCACTCCCCACTCAAATACCCCATCTGTATTTATAGATGTTCCTCACTCAAATCCCCACTCTGTATTTATAGACGTTCCTCACTCAAATCCCCAGTCTGTATTTATAGTCGTTCCTCACTCAAATCCCCGGTCTGTATTTATAGACGTTCCTCACTCAAATCCCCGCTCTGTATTTATAGGCGTTCCTCACTCAAATCCCCGGTCTGTATTTATAGGCCTTCCTCACTCAAATCCCCTGTCTGTATTTATAGATGTTCCTCACTCAAATCCCCTGTCTGTATTTATAGATGTTCCTCACTCAAATACCCCATCTGTATTTATTGACGTTACTCGCTCAAATCCCCTGTCTGTATTTATAGACGTTCCTTACTCAAATACACCATCTGTATTTCTAGATGTTCCTCACTCAAATCCCGTCTATATGTGCTCCTCTCTCAAATCTCCGCTCTGTATTTGTAGGTATTCCTCACTCAAATCCGCAGTCTGTATTTAGAAACGCTCCTCACTCAAATCCCCAGTCTGTATTTACAGACGCTCCTCATTCAAATGCCCGGTCTGTGTTTATAGATGCTCCTCACTCAAATCCTCACTCTGTATTTATAGGTATTCCTCACTCAAATCCCCATTCTGTATTTATAGGCGTTCCTCACTCAAACCCCCCCGTCTGTATTTATAGACGTTCCTCACTCAAATCCCTGGTCTGTATTTATAGACGTTCCTCACTCAAATCCACCGTCTGTATTTATAGACGTTCCTCACTCAAATCCCTGGTCTGTATTTATAGACATTCCTCACTCAGATCCTCCGTCTGTATTTATAGGCGTTCCTCACTCCTCACTCAAATCCTCCGTCTGTATTTATAGGCGTTCCTCACTCCTCACTCAAATCCTCCGTCTGTATTTATAGACGTTCGTCACTCAAACCCCCAGTCTGCATTTATAGGCGTTCCTCACTCAAATACCCCATCTGTATTTATAGATGTTCCTCACTCAAACCCCCTGTCTGTATTTATAGGTGTTCTTCACTCAACTACCCCATCTGTATTTATAGACGTTCCTCACTCAAATCCCCAGTCTCTATTTATAGGCGTTCCTCACTCAAATACCCCATCTGTATTTATAGATGTTCCTCACTCAAACCCCTGTCTCTATTTATAGGTGTTCTTCACTCAAATACCCCATCTGTATTTATAGATGTTCCTCACTCAAACCCCCCGTCTGTATTTATAGACGTTCCTCACTCAAATCCCTGGTCTGTATTTATAGGCATTCCTCACTCCCCACTCAAATACCCCATCTGTATTTATAGATGTTCCTCACTCAAATCCCCAGTCTGTATTTATAGGTGTTCCTCACTCAAATCCCCAGTCTGTATTTATAGGTGTTCCTCACTCAAATCCCCAGTCTGTATTTATAGGTGTTCCTCACTCAAACCCCCGGTCTGTATTTATAGACATTCCTCACTCAAATCTCTGGTCTGTATTTACAGACGCTCCTCATTCAAATCCCCGGTCTGTGTTTATAGATGCTCCTCACTCAAATCCTCACTCTGTATTTATAGGTATTCCACACTCAAATCCCCATTCTGTAATTATAGGCGTTCCTCACTCAAACCCCCCCCTCTGTATTTATAGATGTTCCTCACTCAAATCCCCGGTCTGTATTTATAGACATTCCTCACTCAAATCCCCGGTCTGTATTTATAGACGTTCCTCACTCAAATCCCTGGTCTGTATTTATAGACATTCCTCACTCAAATCCACCCTCTGTATTTATAGACGTTCCGCACTCAAATCCCTGGTCTGTATTTATAGGCATTCCTCACTCCCCACTCAAATACCCCATCTGTATTTATAGATGTTCCTCACTCAAATCCCCAGTCTGTATTTATAGGTGTTCCTCACTCAAATCCCCAGTCTGTATTTATAGGTGTTCCTCACTCAAATCCCCTGTCTGTATTTATAGGCGTTCCTCACTCCTCACTCAAATCCTCCGTCTGTATTTATAGGCATTCCTCACTCCCCACTCAAATACCCCATCTGTATTTATAGACGTTCCTCACTCAAATCCCCAGTCTGTATTTATAGGCGTTCCTCACTCAAATCCCCCGTCTGTATTTATAGGTGTTCTTCACTCAAATCCACCTTCTGTATTTATAGATGTTCTTCACTCCTCACTCAAATCCTCCGTCTGTATTTATAGGCGTTCCTCACTCCTCACTCAAATCCTCCGTCTGTATTTATAGGCGTTCCTCACTCCTCACTCAAATCCTCCGTCTGTATTTATAGACGTTCCTCACTCAAACCCCCAGTCTGTATTTATAGGCGTTCCTCACTCAAATACCCCATCTGTATTTATAGATGTTCCTCACTCAAACCCCCCGTCTGTATTCATAGGTGTTCTTCACTCAACTACCCCATCTGTATTTATAGACGTTCCTCACTCAAATCCCCAGTCTCTATTTATAGGCGTTCCTCACTCAAATACCCCATCTGTATTTATAGATGTTCCTCACTCAAACCCCTGTCTCTATTTATAGGTGTTCTTCACTCAAATACCCCATCTGTATTTATAGATGTTCCTCACTCAAACCCCCCGTCTGTATTTATAGGTGTTCTTCACTCAAATACCCCATCTGTATTTATAGACGTTCCTCACTCAAACCCCCCGTCTGTATTTATAGGCGTTCCTCACTCCTCACTCAAATCCTCCGTCTGTATTTATAGGCATTCCTCACTCCCCACTCAAATACCCCATCTGTATTTATAGATGTTCCTCACTCAAATCCCCGGTCGGTATTTATAGACGTTCCTCACTCAAATCCCCTGTCTGTATTTATAGATGTTCCTCACTCAAATCCCCAGTCTGTATTTATAGACGTTCCTCACTCAAATCCCCATTCTGTATTTATAGTCGTTCCTCACTCAAATCCCCGGTCTGTATTTATAGACGTTCCTCATTCAAATCCCCAGTCTGTATTTATAGACGTTCCTCACTCAAATCCCCGGTCTGTATTTATAGGCATTCCTCACTCAAATCCCCAGTCTGTATTTATAGGCGTTCCTCACTCAAATCCCCTGTCTGTATTTATAGGCGTTCCTCACTCAAATCCCCTGTCTGTATTTATAGATGTTCCTCACTCAAATCCCCTGTCTGTATTTATAGATGTTCCTCACTCAAATCCACCATCTGTATTTATAGATGTTCCTCACTCAAATACCCCATTTGTATTTCTTGACGTTACTCGCTCAAATCCCCTGTCTGTATTTATAGACGTTCCTTACTCAAATACACCATCTGTATTTCTAGATGTTCCTCACTCAAATCCCGTCTATATGTGCTCCTCTCTCAAATTCCTGCTCTCTATTTGTAGGTATTCCTCACTCAAATCCGCAGTCTGTATTTAGAAACGCTCCTCACTCAAATCCCCAGTCTGTATTTACAGACGCTCCTCATTCAAATCCCCGGTCTGTGTTTATAGATGCTCCTCACTCAAATCCTCACTCTGTATTTATAGGTATTCCTCACTCAAACCCCCATTCTGTATTTATAGGCGTTCCTCACTCAAACCCCCCCGTCTGTATTTATAGATGTTCCTCACTCAAATCCCCG
The DNA here is from genome assembly GCA_026770705.1 of Isurus oxyrinchus. Taxonomy (NCBI): domain Eukaryota; kingdom Metazoa; phylum Chordata; class Chondrichthyes; order Lamniformes; family Lamnidae; genus Isurus; species Isurus oxyrinchus. The sequence goes on from JANJGN010001359.1 coordinate 90,483, forward strand.
GTCTGTATTTATAGACGTTCCTCACTCAAATCCCTGGTCTGTATTTATAGACATTCCTCACTCAAATCCACCGTCTGTATTTATAGACGTTCCTCACTCAAATCCCTGGTCTGTATTTATAGGCATTCCTCACTCCCCACTCAAATACCCCATCTGTATTTATAGATGTTCCTCACTCAAATCCCCAGTCTGTATTTATAGGTGTTCCTCACTCAAATCCCCAGTCTGTATTTATAGGTGTTACTCACTCAAATCCCCAGTCTGTATTTATAGACGTTCCTCACTCAAATCCCCAGTCTGTATTTATAGGTTTTCCTCACTCAAATCCCCAGTCTGTATTTATAGGTGTTCCTCACTCAAATCCCCAGTCTGTATTTATAGACTTTCCTCACTCAAATCCCCAGTCTGTATTTATAGACATTCCTCACTCAAATCCCCTGTCTGTATTTATAGATGTTCCTCACTCAAATCCCCTGTCTGTATTTATAGATGTTCCTCACTCAAATCCCCTGTCTGTATTTATAGATGTTCCTCACTCAAATCCCCTGTCTGTATTTATAGATGTTCCTCACTCAAATCCCCCATCTGTATTTATAGATGTTCCTCACTCAAATACCTCATCTGTATTTATTGACGTTACTCGCTCAAATCCCCAGTCTGTATTTATAGACGTTCCTCACTCAAATCCCCGGTCTGTATTTATAGGCGTTCCTCACTCAAATCCCCTGCCTATATTTATAGGCGTTCCTCACTCAAATCCCCCATCTGTATTTATAGTTGTTCCTCACTCAAATACCCAGTCTGTATTTATAGATGTTCCTCACTCAAATCCCCCATCTGTATTTATAGATGTTCCTCACTCAAATACTCCATCTGTATTTATTGACGTTACTCGCTCAAATCCCCTGTCTGTATTTATAGACGTTCCTTACTCAAATACACCATCTGTATTTCTAGATGTTCCTCACTCAAATCCCGTCTGTATGTGCTCCTCTTTCAAATCCCTGCTCTGTATTTGTAGGTATTCCTCACTCAAATCCGCAGTCTGTATTTAGAAACGCTCCTCACTCAAATCCCCAGTCTGTATTTACAGACGCTCCTCATTCAAATCCCCTGTCTGTGTTTATAGTTGCTCCTCACTCAAATCCTCACTCTGTATTTATAGGCGTTCCTCACTCAAACCCCCCCGTCTGTATTTATAGATGTTCCTCACTCAAATCCCCTGTCTATATTTATAGACGTTCCTCACTCAAATCCCTGGTCTGTATTTATAGACGTTCCTCACTCAAATCCCTGGTCTGTATTTATAGACGTTCCTCACTCAAATCCCTGGTCTGTATTTATAGACGTTCCTCACTCAAATCCCTGGTCTGTATTTATAGACGTTCCTCACTCAAATCCCTGGTCTGTATTTATAGACATTCCTCACTCAAATCCCTGGTCTGTATTTATAGACATTCCTCACTCAAATCCCTGGTCTGTATTTATAGACGTTCCTCACTCAAATCCCCGGTCTATAAGTATGGACGTTCCTCACTCAAATCCCCCGTCTGTATTTATAGACATTCCTCGCTCAAATCCCCCGTCTGCAATTATAGGCGTTCCTCACTCAAACCCCCGGTCTGTATTTATAGGTGTTCCTCACTCAAATCCCTGCTCTGTATTTATAGACATTCCTCACTCAAATCCCCGGTCTGTATTTATAGACGTTCCTCGCTCAAATCCCCTGTCTGTAATTATAGGCGTTCCTCACTCAAACCCCCGGTCTGTATTTATAGGCATTCCTCTCTCAAATCCTCAGTCTGTATTTATAGATGCTCCTCACTTAAATCCTCGGTCTGTATTTATAGGTGCTCCTCAGCTCCCCACTGTCTCCTGCAGGTCCGCTCCGACTCCCAGCAAGGTAGGCCTCAGTCGAATCCCCGATCAGTATTTATAGGCACTTCTCATCTCCCGAGTATCTCCCACATGACCGCTCCGCTCCAACTCCCAGCAAGGTAGAGGGACAGAGCCAGTGACTATGGAGTGGAGTTTGTAGCGAGGACTGAAGACAATGGCTTTCATCTTCTCAATATTTAAGTGGAGGAAATTTCTGTTAATCCAGTTCTCCCGGTATCCTTGGGTGCGTCTCATTTGGCTCAGGTGACTTCACAACTTTAAAGTAAAAGCAAATTGCAGATCTTGGAATTCTGAAACAAAAGCAGAAAATGCTGGAAAAGCTCAGTAGGTCTAACAGCATCAGTGGAGAGAGAACAAAACAGTGAGTCATACAGACTCGAAACATTAATTTTTTTTCATTCCACAGATGCTGTCAGATCTACTGAGTTTTTCTGGCAGCGATAGAGGAGTGAGTGGGGCTGGATGACCGAATGGGAGCAGCTGCTCCTCCAGCCAATCAGAGTGAATGAGGTGCGGGGCTGAGCCCGGATCTCCCTCATTGGCTGAAACTCTGCATCATTCTGAAAGCTGATTTGTCTCAAACTCCAGGAGAAAACTGGACCTTTCTGTTTGTGACTTTAAACAGATGAAACCCTGTGGGTGTGGAGCAGACATTTCAACAGTTGTTACTGAAATGTGCGAACATGATAAAACAATGTACAAACAATTCAAGGGCTCACTTCAAGGAATGACTAGCCAGGCAGGGAAAGTCACCATTGGAACAAATAGAATCCCTGGTTTCAATAAATGAACGGGCAGAAGGGTTAGGACAGATTAGGGAGAAGGTTAATCCTGTCATCATTCAGAACATCACATGGAAGCCCAGACCTGGGAGAGGGGGATCCACCACAGACATAGGAACAGGGGAACGCAAACAAAAAATCCGGAAAAACACAGCAGGTCTGAAAGCATCTGTGGAGAGAGAGAGACAGAGACAATGTTTCGAGTCCGTAAAACAATTTTTCAGATCTAAAAGGAGGTAGCGATTTGGTGAAATATGTACTGATTAAGGGGGGTGAATTTGCCCAATCTCTCTTCATAAGACAGTCCCACCATCCCCGGAACAAGCCTGTGAACTTTCATTGTACTCCCTCTATGGCAATAATATCCTTCTGAGGCAATATGACCAAAACAGCACACACTACTCCAGGTGCAGTCTAAACAAGATTCTAAACAATTAAAGCAAGACTTCGCTCCTCCTGTATTCAAATTCTCTTGTAGCAAAACCTAACATTCCACGAGCCTTCCGAATAGCTTGCTGCATCTACAGGTTATCCTTCAGTGACTTATGGACAAGGACACCCAGGTCCCTTTGCACATCTACACTTTCTCATCTCTTATCATTTAGGAAATACTCTGAACGTCAGTTCCTTCTGCCATTTTTCCACAATATGTTCCATCTGTCATGTTCTTGCCTACTCACTAAGTCAAATCCTCCCTTAGCTGCTTTACATCTACCTCACAACACATTCACACCTCTCTTTTTATCATCTGCGAACTTGAAAGAATTACATTTGGTCCCCACATCCAAATCATTAATATATATTGTGACCAACTGGTACCCAAGTATTGATCCTTGCGGTACCCCACTAATCACAGTCTACCAACTCGAGAATTACCCATTTATTTCCACTCTTTGTTTTCTACCTGTTCGCCAATCCTTAATCCATGCCAGTGTATTGCCACCTATCCCATGTGGGTTTATTTTGCTAATTAATATGTCAAGTCCCGGTGACTTATCAACTTTCAGTCCCATTCTTACTGATATTAATTTCCTTCAACTCCTTATTCTCCCTACTCCCTTGGATCTCTAAACCTGGGAAATTTCTTGTATCTTCCCCAGTGGAGGCAGACTCAGATTTATCATTTAGCTTCTCTGCCATTTCTCTGTTCCCCGACTCTGCATGCAATGGACCCACATTTGCCTAAAGCAGCTTTTAGAGTCTGTTTGTAATCTTTTCTCTAGATTGCATTCATATGCTATTCTCCCTTTCTTTACCAGTTTCCTGGTCTTCTTTTGTAGTATTTTAAAAGCCTCCCAATCCTCAGGTTTACTACCACTTCTGGCAACTTTATAAGCCTTATCTTTAAATCTTATACCATCCTTAACTTCCTTTGTCAGCCACTGTTGACTGACTTTTTGGGGGTTCTGCACCTTGAAGGAAGGTGTATGTGCTGTAAGCTATTTAATAATTCTTTGAAGACTATCCATTGCCTCTTTAGATTTTAATGTATTTTCACATTCTATCTCAGCCAATTTCTCCCTCACGACTTCATAATTTCCTTTATTCAACTCTAACACCCTTGCTTCATAGTGAACTACCTCATTTTCAAACACAGTATAAAATATTGTGTTCACTCGCCCCTAAAGGTTCTTTTACAACAAGATTATTAATTAGTCCTTTTTCATTACATAATGCTGGATCTAAAATAGTCTGTCCTCGAGTCAGCTCCTCAACATGCTGCTCTAGAAAACCATCACCAACATACTCCAGAAATTAATCTTCCACAGCATCTGTGCTCAATTGGTTTACCCAGTGTACTTATAGATTGAACTCATCCATGATCAATGTATAGCCTATGCTATATGCTTCCATCATCTCCTGATTAATACATTACTATTACCATTACTATCTGGTAGGCTATGAATAACTCCAACAAATGTCTGCTGCCTTTTGCTAATTCTTAGCTCCACCCAAACAGATTCCACATTGTTCTTCCAAATTGAGATCCCTTTAACTAATGCACTGATCTCATCCCTTATTATCAGCACAACTCCACCTCCTTGTCTGCCTTTACTAAACTTCGAGTATCCATGAAAATTCAGTTCCCAGTTTTTCTCACCATGCAACCATGTTTCCATAATGGCAATAATATCTTAGCCTTATAATATCTTACTATTTGTGCCTTCTGATCATCGATTGTGAATGCTGTGCGCATTCAGGGAGAGCGCCTTTAATTTTCCCTTTTTAACATAATTCTGCATTTGAAGCAGACTCAATGCTCTGCTTTGTTTCTCCTGCCTTGTAGCCTCACGACTACTTCCTGTTACCCATTTTGCTTCCTTCTAATTTTATACTTAAAGTAAAGAGGATGAGTAGAATAAATTAACAGTAACTTCACTTTGCGACACTTCTCCTAACTTTACCTTACTTTGGTTTACTTTATGACTCTATTTCACTTTGACTTGATTTAATGTTACTTCCCTATTGTTGGTGTTCCTTACTGAAATCCAGGCAGCTAAATCTTTATAAATGTTATGTTTTTTTTTCTAGTTTTAAGCTATTTAAACACAATCCCTAACAGCAACTTCTCACCCACCAAGTTTTCCTGCAATGTCGCTTTGGGTTTATTTTCAAACTCAGCCCACTGCCCGATCGAATGTGTTCCTCACAGGTCTGGCTGTCTCCTCTCCAAGAAGGTGAGACATGTCGGGAAGGACCAGAAGGGAAAGTTTACCTGTGTCGCAGCCACATAGGATCTCACTTGTGGCTTTGATAAGAACTGTTTTCGAACTGATGCAGGGCAGAAACCTGATTGGAGGGATTCAAACATGGAGTTCTTGGAAAAATGGATACAGTTATGGGAGATTACAAAATATTTAAGAATTTTAGAAAGGAAAGAGAGGCTGGAGATGAGGCGGCAACATGCAAAGATGGAAGAGTGAAGGGCTTGTTTTTATTTAAGGACGTTATAATGATGGAAAGTTTAAAGGAGAGCGGAACAGTATCTGAAAAGAGAGAACCATTGACAGTGATGGCAAACATGGGGAAGTTGGATGGTCAGTAGTTTAGTGGGAATAGAGTCGATGGAGCAGGCGGTGCACACAGAGGGCATGAGAGGAGATGGGAGAGAAACTGGAAAAAGATGTGTTCACGGCTCAGACATTGGGGGAAATTTAGACACAGTCTTTCCTGGTGGGTTAGTGGAAGGGAGGGAAGCAGCAGAGACAGCTGATCAGATTGTCTCAATCTTAGTGACAAAGAAGTTCCATGAGCTCCTCACAATTGTCGTTGGGGGTGAGAATGGAGGAGACAGGGCAGAGGGAGAGCACTTCAAAAGGAACTAACTTGTGCTAGAGACATCAAAACGACTCAACACACTATTTATCGCAAAGCTGGTTTTTCCAATTTTATACAAAATCTGTAACTGGGCTGGAGTTTATTAACATCAACAGAAACACACACTTATGAATATGCTTCAGACAAGAATATGATTGGGAACTAAATCCAACCACAGCAGTTACTTGTGAACCTGCTGGTGTCTCAGCATTTTGGATAACTGTATGAATCCCTTCCCACACTCTGAGCAGGTAAACGGCCTCTCCCCAGTGTGAACTCTCTGGTGTCTCAGTAGATGGAATAACCGAGTGAATCCCTTCCCACACTTGGAGCAGGTGAACGATCTCTCCCCAGTGTGAACTCGCTGATGTTCCAGGAGGTTGGATGGATCAGCAAATCCCTTTCCACATGTGGAGCAGGTAAGTGGTCTCTCCCCAGTGTGAACTCTCTGGTGTCTCAGCAGGCTGGATGAATCAGTGAATCCCTTCCCACAATCAGAACAGGTAAATGGTCTTCCCCCAGTATGACGTCGTTGGTGTCTAAGCAGATGTGATGACTGAGTGAATCCCTTCCCACAATCAGAACAGGTAAATGGTCTCTCGCCAGTGTGAACTCGTTGGTGTTTCAGTCGGTTGGATGAATCAGCAAATCCCTTTTTACATACAGAGCAGGTAAACAGTCTCTCCCTAGTGTGAACTTGCTGGTGTCTCAGCAGGCTGGATGACTGAGTGAATCCCTTCCCACACTCCAAGCAGGCGAACGGTCTATCCCTAGCGTGAACTTGCTGGTGCTTCAGTCGGTTGGATGAATCAGAAAATCCCTTTCCACACACTGAACTTGTGAATGGTCTCTCTCCAGTACTTGTACACTGATGGATTTCCAGCTGGGCTGGGTGATTGAATCCCTTCCCACAGTCCCCACATTTCCATGGATCCTCTCCAGCATGACTGTGTTTCAACAGGTCAGATGATCGGCTGAAGCCTCGCCCATGCACAGAACATGCGTGTGGTTTCTTCCCACTGCGAACAGGGCTCTTAACTCCCATATTCAAAATCCGATGGTATTTGGGTTACGATAAATTGGACGATCCTGATGTGATGTTGGGTTTGTGATTCTGGACTGCAAAACCTGTGAAAATAGGACAAAACAAGCAAAGATGAGTGAGGGAGAAGTCAAAAAAACACAAAGGCTGGGTGTGAAATTGAGCTCAACGTGTGGGACTGGCATTAGGAAAAAGTAACCATGAAATCTGCTGGATTGTCATAAAAACCCAACTGGTTCACTAATGTCCTTCAGGGAAGGGAACCTGCCTGCCAGTCTGGGCCTACACAACTCTACCAGAACTCTGACAGAATTTCCCAATCCCTTAGCCTCCAACCTCCATAAGGAGCAGGGTAGCAGGTGAATGTGAACACCATCACCTCCAAGTCACACTCCACCCTGACTTGTCTGACATACATTACTAGATGGACAGAAACTTCCTCCATTTAAATTTTGGCAAGACTGAAGCCATTGTTTTCATTCCCTGCTACAAACTCCACTCCCCAACCTTCAATGCCTTTCTGACAACTCTGAGGCCAAACCACACTGTTCACAATCTTGGTGTCATATTTCACCCCAAGCTGAGCTTCTGACTACATACCACTAAGGCCGCCCATTTCCACATCAGTTATTTTGCTGAATTTCATTCCTGCCTCAGCTCAGCTGCTGCTGAAACACATCCATTCCTTTGCTATCTCTAAACTGGAATCTTCCTAGCCTGCCACATAAACAATGGAGTCATTTGAAACTCCACTTCCCGTGTCTTTACTCGCACTTTGTCGCGTACATCCAACGCCCCTGTTCTCACTGAGCGACACAGGCTCCTCGTTAAGCAGCAGCTCAATGTTCAAATTCTCATCCTTGTTTTGAAATCAGTGACTACGCCCCTCACTATCTCTATCATATCCTCCAATCTACATCCCTGCCAGATATCTGGATTCATTTCATTCAGGCCAATTGAGCATCCCTGGTTTTAACTGACCCACCATTGGTGACCGTGTCCTCAGCTGCTCAGGCTATAAGCTCTAGAATTCCCTAATTAGGCCTCTCTTTCTCATCCTATAAGACTCTCCTTAAAACTTACCTCTTTAACCAAGCTGTTAATCATGTGCCCCAATATCTCCTCATGTGCTTCAGTGTTAAATATTCCTGTATGATATTCCTGTGAAATACTTTGAAACGTTCTGTTCTAATCAGTGTGCTACATAAATGCAACTTGTTATTGTTGATTTGGACATTTATCATCGCTCAGTGAAAATCCTGTAACTCCTTACCAAACAGCATTGTTGGAACACCTTCACCACAGTGACTGCAGCAGTTAAGGAAGAAGGCCCACCAACACCTGACCAACAGACAACTGGGGATTGACAATATCTGCTGGTCTTGTTAGTAACACCAAAGACCAAGAATCGAGTTAACAAAAAATCTCAGAAAAAAAGGCACCGTAGAAATACTTGTTACTAAAACAACACTCTTAAATTGAATGGACGTTTCTCACTCTGATCCCCCCCAGGATCTACCTCCTTTAACAGCCTCACACTGGAAATTGCTGGGCCCGACTGGGTTGCCAAGTCCTTGGGGTTAACTCCAGCAGCTTCTCCTCCAATTCCAACTCCAGCTCAAAACTGATGCAAACAAAAAAGACCCCCATTCAACACCCACCCTAATTAACACCGGCTACTAATTGGTCTGTCTGTGTTTCCAGCCTCGGCTGCATGAAACAATAAAACTAAAGCAAAGCTCTGCAAGGCTGGAACTGAAATTAAGAGATAAAATATTTTAAATATCCAGCAGGTCAGACAGCATGAACAGATTAACAAACAGAAGTCGGGGCTCAGGTCGCTGACCTGCCTTCAGACTGTACGATAACTCTCGGCGACGGCCGCCGACTAATGGTGGTCAATGTTCCCACAATGCTCTGCGCTCCAGAAACCGCTCTATCTAAAAGTTGTTCATTTCCTGATCGGAGGTCGGTTGCCGCAATCGGCAGGTGGCAACTATGGCGGCGCGAGAGTCAAGGAGGTGAAGAGCTGCAGCAAAATACAGGAGGACGTCACCCGCCATTATGACGGAACAATAAGCTGCGCATCTGCGCTTGCGCACACACACCAGGGGCGGGACTAACAACCGTCCCGCATCCAGAATCACCGCAACCTGCAGCCTGGAACTGGGAGTGGGAGAAGCGGTAAGACTGAGGAGAAACAACATAACCCAACACTCACAGCAACCTCCAATCCACCTCCATTCCCGGGATAGTGAGGCAGAGTTTAGAAACACTCACCAACACCATTCCAGTGAAACTTCCACTAGGAAAAGGGGAGCAGTGACTGTGCTGCTCTGATATAGCCCCAGACCTGTCACTCAAACCCCCCAACTCCGCCCAGTTCACAGCTCAACCAACCAGCTTGCAGCTTCCTGCACCTTGACCCCGCCCGGCCCAGGTGTGGGACAGTCCAAGGTGAGTCCTTCGTGTAACCAGGAGAGTGGGGGAGGGGTGACCTCCTGCCCTGTGCTGTGTCCCAAATGGTTCCATCCTCCCCTCCCCCAAGGCCCTCTACACACTGCATGCAGACAGCTGATGGACCTTGGGGATCCTCACTGACCTGCACACGTACATTATGCTGCTCCCCACCCCCGATACACTTTGTGGACAAGTTGCTTTTCTTTTTTTTCTGCTGCCCCTTCGTGTAAACATCTTGTTTCATACAAGTTTTGTTTAAGACCTGTTCAATCTTGTTTAATTGCAGGGCTATGGGGCAAAGGCAGGGACGTGGCATTAGGTAAATTGTCCCTTCAGGGGGCTAACACAGACACGACTGGCTGAATGGCCTCCTTCTTTTGCTGCAACCATTCTATGATTCTCTGACTTGTCTCTATCCCGCTGCTCCATTCAAAGTGATTCCAACCTTCTGCTTTTGTCCCTGGATCCCTGTTTAACCAAGTAATTACCTCTGCCTCATTTGTTCCTGATTTCTTTGAGTCCTAGTTTTCCATTCTCATTTCTCTCATTTTCTTCACATTGCATTCAGGCTGTTGTTACCATCGTGTCATTCACACCTCATCTAGACACAGATTTATGTTTTTAATAGTCCCATAACCATTCCCTTTGACTTTACCTCATGAAACCTTTTGTCAGTTAATCTGCACCGCCGTGCAGCCTTTCACAGACCTTTCCTTCTGTTCCTCTTCCACCTCCCCCTTTCAATGGCTCACAGGCCTGAAACGTTAATTCTGTTTCTCTCTCTACAGATTCTTCGAGAACTGCTGAGTGTTTCTAGTTTTTAATCTTTTCATTTCATGTTTTAAGCATTGCAGTAATTTTCGTTTCTCCGTTCCAAGTACTCTGCCTGACTTTATTAATAATTCAATTCAGTTATTCATAAATTAATTTATCTGTACTTTATGTCTTGAAATCTGATTATTTATTTAGCTATTTATCACTTATCAGTGTCTTTAAATGTTACAATTTCACAACTCCTCACGTTTTCCCCACACTTCCTGGCACTAATATTAAATCCTTAATAATCTTAAATGGAAGGGTCAGCCCAGCATTGACAGACCAGTCAGTTTAACCTCTGTGTGGGAAAGCACTTAGAAGCGGCAATTCAGATCGAAATTAGGTCACTTGTACAATTTGTTCAGGACAATCATGTTGAACTAAATTTCTTGAGTTTTTGATAAGGCAGCAGAGAATGTTGATGAGGGTAACATGGTTGACGTACGCATGAATTGCTAAACGGTATTTGATACAGTGCCAAGTAACAGGCGTGTCAGCAGAGTTAAAATCCTTCAGAGGCAGCATTGGCTGTGTGACAGGCAACAACATGCATGGTGAACGGTTGCTTTTTTAAATTGAGGAAAAGCATACAGTGGGATCACAAGGGGTCGGTGGTCAGACCACTGATTTCTTGATATATATTAATGATCTAGACTTGTGTGTGCAGGGCTGCATTTCAAAATTTGCAAACCACAACAAATTTTCAAGTTGTGTTCACAGTGGGGAGGATGGTGATAAACCTCAAGAGGCCATAGACACAATGGTGGAAAGGGCAGACGGGTGGCAGATAAAATTTCATTCAGAGAGGTGTGAAGTGATACATTTCGGTAGGAAGAACAAGGAAAGACAATATAAAATAAAGGATACAATTGGAAAAGGGTGCAGGAGCAGAGTAATCTGGGGCTTTATGAATACGGGAATAAAGTACAAAATCAACCAAGTTAGAATAAACCTGAATAAAACACTGGTTTGGACCCAACTGCAGCATTGTGTCCAATTCTAAGCTTTAGGAAGAATGTGAGAGTGTGGAGGAAAGATTCACGAGAGATGAGGAACTTCAGTTAGGTTCGGTGAAGTTGGTTTGTTATCCTTGGAAGGGAAACCGTTCTCTTGCATCTTTTCTTGACCCTCTGTCTTCAGTTCCTTCCGAAATTGTAGCCATTCAGTGGCGGTGGTGTTAAAAACTTTCATGGAATGTGGGCAGTGACAGCATTTGTTGCCCTTGAAGCAAGTGCTTGCCACACCATTTCAGAGGGTACTTAAGAGTAGCCACACTTCAATGTGGATCTGGAGTCACATGTAAGACCAGGTAAGGATGGCAGATTTCCTTCCCGAAACAACATTAGTGAACCAGGTGGGTTTTTATGACAATCGACAAGGGTTTAATTGTCGCCCTTATTGAGACTCGCTTTCAATTCCAGATGTAATAATTATTTTAAATTCCACCAGCTGCTGTGCTGGGATTTGAACCCCTGTCCCCAGGGCATCAAGCTGGTTTTCTGGATTATTAGTCCAGTAATATTCCCACTGTGGTACCGTCTCCCCCAATATATATTTGTATTTATTTGTAGCTAGCAGTTTAGTATTTGTCAGTATTTAGTTCCATGTGGTTTCTATTCTGAGTCTCAGACAGTTTCTCTGCCAAGTGGACGAGGTGTTTAAAGTTCATTCATTTGCCCCTTTTCCATCTCCAGGTCCGGGAAAGACACAGAGAATAATGTTCCCTCATTGACGAGACTGAGATGGACAATTCCCACTCCCCATCTTTCTGGTGGATAATGGATGTTCTGTTACATTTAGGTTTCTCTATGATTTGATCACTAATTTTATTGAGTTTTTAATTTTTTTTCTGAGACTCAGACCCAGGAAAACAGCTGCCATCCAGTTTGAGCAGGGAGTAGGGAGCATGCGCGGATATGTTGTTGATGCAACAGTGAGTGAGTCCATGGGCCATTTACATATTCAGTGTGAGAGTTGCTGATCCTCAACCTCTGGCGATACTTCAGCCCCACAATCCTAATCTCTGGCTGCCCAGTGTAAAGCGGGTGGGGGTGTGGTGTTGGTGCTGGATAAATCAGAGAATCTTCTCCTGTAACTGTTCATGGGCCTGTTTAACACAGGAATTTCTTGATCCAGGATGGGTGACACACATGGGGGTGGTCACACTGGCTGCCAACGTCTCTTCCGTGGTCTTGTCCGTGCTCGGGTGGCCCTGGTGAGGGAATATGTGGTGTCCACCAGTGCGTTTGATACCTTCCACATCCAGTGGGCACCTCTGGATGGTACAGAGTGTCTCATAGGCACTGGAAACAATATTCTGGTTTAGTTAGGAAAGTTCCCTTTGCTTTTATTGGGACTTTGTTGCTGATTTGAACTTCTTTCAGTTTGAGTAGTCCACATGAATGTACCAAAGAAACTCGAATTTTCTGTTTTGAATTTCTATCCTGTACTTACAGTGAAGATTTTTGTAAAGTCCTTTTACAGGGTACAAGAGGGAGATGATTTGCAGATAGGAAACTAAAATCAAGTATCACGTCAAGATCTTACAGTGTCACTTGATTCATCAGGAAGCATAGAAACATAGAAAATAGGAGCAGGAGCAGGCCATTCGGCCCTTCGAGGCTGCTCCGCCATTCATTATGATCATGGCTGATCAACCAACTCAATAGTCTTCTCCCACTTTCTCCCCATACCCTTTGATCCCTTTCACCTCAAGAGCTATATCAAACTCCTTCTTGAAAGCATACAATGTTTTTGCCTCAAGTACTTCCTGTGGTAGCGAATTCCACAGGCTCACCACTCTCTGGGCGAGGAAATTTCTCCTCATCTCAGTCCTAAATGGTCTACCCCATATCCTCAGACTGTGACCCCTGGTTCTGGACTCCCCCACCATCAGGAACATCCTTCCTGCATCTACCCTGTCTAGTCCTGTTAGAATTGTATAGGTTTCTGGGAGATCCCCCCCTCATTCTTTTGAACTCCAACGAATATAATCCTAACTGACTCAATCTCTCCTCATACGTCAGTCCTGACATCCCAGGAACCTGTCTGGTAAACCTTCACTGAACTCTGTCTATAGCAAGAACGTCCTTCCTCAAATAAGGAGACCAAAACTGCACACAATATTCCAAGTGTGGTCTCACCAAGGTCCTGAATAATTGAAGCAAGACACCCCTGCCCCTTACTTGAATCCTCTCGCTATGAAAGCCATTTGCCTTCTTTACCACCTGCTGCACCTGCATGCTTACCTTCAGCGACTGGTGTACGAAGACACCCAGGTCTCGTTGTACATTCCTCTCTCTCAATTTATAGCCATTCAGGTAATAATCTGCCTTCCTGTCTTTGCTACCAAATTGGATAACCTCACATTTATCCACATTATATTGCACCTGCCATGCATTTGTCCACTCACTCAGATTATCCAAATCACACTGAAGCTTCTCTGCATCCTCCTCACAGCTCACCCTCCCACCCAGCTTTGTGTCATCTGCAGATCTGGAGATATTACATTTAGTTCCCTCATCTAAATCATTAACATATATTGTAAATATCTGTGGTCCCAGCACCGATCTCTGCGGTACCCCACTAGTCACTGCCTGCCATTTGGAAAAAGTTCCTTTGTTTCCTGCCTGCCAACCAGTTTTCTATCCATATAAATACACAACCCCCAATCCCAAGCGCTTTAATTTTACATGCTAATATCTTATGTGGGACACTGTTGAAAGCCTTCTGAAAGTCCAAATAAACCACATCCACGGGCTCCCCCTCATCAATTCTACTAGTTACATCCTCAAAAATTCTAGTAGATTTGTCAAGCATGATTTCCCTTTCATAAATCCATGCTGACTCTATCTCATATTACCACTGTTTATCAAGTGCTCAGCTATTAAATCTTTTATAATGGACTCTAGAATTTTACCCACTGCCAATGTCAGGCTGACTGGTCTATAATTCCCTACGTTGGACCTGGATATCATTGATCTTTGACTGTGGAAGGAGAAGTATTTGTCTGTTCTGTCTGTGGGAAAAGATTTCAAACATCAGTGTGACTGGAAAAGCACTGAGAAACAGACACGCCCGAGTGAAAGTGCTCCAGTGAACTGACTGTGGAAGGAGCTTTAACCTGTTACACCATCTGAAAAAAACATCTCACCATTCACAGAGGGAAGAAACTGTGCAAATGTTGTGTGTGTGGATAAGGATTCAACTGATCGTCCAACATGGAGAGACATGGGGACACCAACACCATGGAGAAACCATGGAAATGTGGGACTGTGGGGAGGGATTCAGATCCCCATCTGAGCTGGAAACTCATCAGCGCACTCACACTGCGGAGAGGACTTTCATCTGCTCCGAGTGTGGGAAGGGATTCACTCTCCTAACCCACCTCACTTCACCTCAAACACTTCAGACATGAGACTTTTTAAGTGTTGCGAATATGAGACGAGCTTTAAAATCAAAAGGAACCTGTTGATATAGGTTTCATACTGAGGAGAGGCCATTAACCTGCTGTGTGTGTGGGAAGGGATTCACTCAGTTATCCAACCCACTGACACACAAGCAAGTTCACACTGGAGAGAGGCCTTTCACCTGCACTGACTGTGGGAGGGAATTCACTCAAATAACTACCCTCACTTCACATCAACTTGTTCACTCTGACAAGAGACCTTTTAAACGTTCTGACTGTGAAAACTGCTTTAAAAGCAGAAAGATTCTGCTGACATATCAGCAAGATCACACTGGGCAGAAACCATTCAACTGCTCCAAGTGTGGGAAGGGATTCACTCAACTAACCCAGCTCACTTCACATCAACGTGTTCAATCTGAAAAGAGACCTTTTAAATGTGCCAACTGTGTGAAAAGCTATAAAAGCAAAATGGATCTGCTGACACACCAGTGAATTCACACTGGAGAAAGGCCATTGACCTGCTCCGTGTGTGGGAAGGGATTCATTCATTCATCCCTCCAACTGAAACACCAGCAAGTTCACACTGGAGAGAGATTGTTCACCTGGTCCGTGTGTGGGAAGGGATTCAGTCATTTATCCACCCTGCAGACACACCGGTGTATTCACAAGTGACTCCCAGGGTTGGATTCTGTTGTTATTGCTGCTGTTAATCACATCCAGGACTGAACCATGCTCTCTCCGACAGTTGGGGTTTGTTTCTGCTGATGCAAATAATCCCTGTAACTGGGCTGGAGTCTAGTATTCTGGATAAAGGTTAAATAAATCAGCTTTGTGTCAGACATTGTCGACATATTAGTCGAGGCATTGAATGCAAGAGCAGGGACATTATGATGGAGCAGTATAAAGCATTAGTTAAGCCACATTTGGAGTACTCTGTGCAGTGCTGTTTGCCGCACTATAGAAAGGATGTGATTGCACTGGAGAGGGTGCAGAGGAGATTCACTCAGGATGTTGCCTGGGCTGGAGCATTTCAGCTATGAAGAGAGACTTGATAGGCTGGGGTTGTTTTCCTCAGAGCAGAGAAGGCTGAGGGGGGACCTGATAGAGGTGCACAAAATTATGAGGGGCATAGATAGGGTGGATAGGAAGAAATGTTTCTCTTTAGTGGAGGGGTCAATACTCAGGGGGCATAGATTTAAGGTAAGGGGCAGGAGGTTTAGAGGGGATTTGGGGATTTTCTTTTCACCCAGAGGGTGGGGGCTATCTGGAACCTGCCAGCAAAGCCTACATCCCGTGAATGAATTTTAAAAAGAGACAACACTTTCATCCCAGGAATCAACCGAGTGAACCTTCTCCGAAATGCTTCTAATACAACTCTATCCATCCACAAGATTCTCCCATAACTATGTTATCATAAGGTGTGAATGGTACAAGCTGGGACTTGGTCTTTCTTATTTTTCAATCCATTTGCTAACAGAATCTCCCCCTCCCTTCCCCAGATTCAGACAATGATTAACTGAGACTCAGTCTCTAATGGCGGCCTTAAAAATGGATAAATCCCCAGGCCCAGGTGAAATGTTGATCTCAGTACCTGAGGGGTGGTAGAGGCAGGAACCCTCACAACATTTAAGAAGTATTTAGATGAAAACTTGAAATACCACAGCTTACACGGCTACGGGCCAAGTGCTGGAAAATGGATGAGAGTAGATGGGGTTTGATGACAGGCACTGCAGGAATTCACCAAGGCTCCTTCAACAGCACCATCCAAACCCATGATCACTACCATCTAGAAGGACAAGGGCAGCAGACAGATGGGAACACCACCACCTGGAAATTCCCCTCCAAGTCACTCACCATCCTGATATAGGAATATATTGCCATTCCTTCACTGTAGTTGGGTCAAAATCCTGGAACCCCCTTCCTAACAGCACTGTGGGTGTACCTACACTACATGGACTGCAGTGGTTCAAGAAGGCAGCTCATCACCACCTTCCCAAACGCAACTAGGGATGGGCAACAAATGCTGGCCCAGCCAGTGAAGCCCATATCCCATGAATGAATAAAAAAAACAGAACATGAGTGATTAGTGTGGCCAGTAGAATAAAACAATGTTTTAAATTATCAAGACATCAATACATATTCCACAGAAAAGTTGTCTCTCAAACATTTAGGAAAGAATTAAACACATTGAATCTAACAAAGTGAACCAAATTAATTTGAAGAGGGGAATAGAATCTGGATTTAGAAAATATCCACAAGGTGGATGAAGTTAAACAGAGAACTAGATAATCTTTAAAGTCCGTGCATGAACTTTTGAACCAGATGTATTTACGACATGTCTATAATTTAGATTGTGAGAGATGATGGACAGGTGGGGAGGATGAATATCAGTCGATAGTTATCACATCTTAGTGGAAAAGGTTTGACATTTATTCTTGGTAGCAGCTCAAGTGATGGTGTTGCTGATTCTGATCATTCTAGTAGGTTTAGTATGTTATCTATGTTTGTCATCAAGAAATTAGGAAAACAAGCTCGTAGCTTAGAAATAGCGAGGTTAGTCAGAAATCAGTTGTGAGAAGTCAATAAGGTTATTCCCTTCTCAAGCTGGGGAGATCTGTGAGAAATCACTGTCTAATTAACCTTATAAAATCTTCAGAAATTTATTCAACATAACAGAAATAGCTCTCTCTCTCCCTTGTTTAGGAAGAAAGATTCCTGACTTGATAAATATCGGACAATGTACCCCTATGATAACTCATTGGGATGGTCTCAATAGTTACGGGATGGAATTTGTAGTAGTGACTGAAGACAATGGCTTTTGTCTTCAATCTTTAATTGGAGGAATTTTCTGCTCATCCAGTACTGGGTGTGGGATAAGCAGTTGGGTAATTTAGTAACAGTGGAGGAATGGAAAGGGATGGTGGCGAGGTAGACCCTCCGTGACACCCTGGTCCACTCCTCCATCACCCCCTACACCCCAATCTCCTCCCACGGCACCTTCCCATGCAACCGCAGAAGGTGCAACACCTGCCCCTTTACGTTCCCTCTCCTCACCGTCCAAGGGCCCAAACACTCCTTTCAAGTGAAGCAGCATTTCAGTTGCACTTCCCTCAGCTTAGTCTACTGCATTCGCTGCTCCCAATGCAGTTTCCTCTACATTGCAGAGACCAAACGCAGACTGGGTGACCGCTTTGCACAACACCTTCGGTCTGTCCACAAGCATGACCCAGACCTCCCTGTCGCTTGCCATTTCAACACTCCATTCTGCTCTCATGCCCACACGTCCGTCCTTGGCCTGCTGCATTGTTCCAGTGAAGCCCAACGCAAACTGGAGGAACAGCACCTCATCTTCCGACTAGGCACTTTACAGCCTTCCGGTCTGAATATTGATTTCAACAGTTTTAGATCATGAACTCTCTCCTCCATCCCTACCCTCTTTCAGATTTCCCCCCTCCCCTTTTTTTTCCAATAATTTATATAGATTTTTCTTTTCTCACCTATTTCCATTATTTTTAAATGTAGTTCCATCCATTATTTTAACTCTGCCTTTTAGCCTTTTTTGATTCCTTCACCCCACCCCACCCCCACTAGGACTATCTGTACCTTCACCCCACCCCCGCTAGGGCTATCTGTACCTTCACCCCACCCCCACTAGGGCTATCTGTACCTTCACCCCACCCCCGCTAGGGCTATCTGTACCTTCACCCCACCCCCGCTAGGGCTATCTGTACCTTCACCCCACCCCCGCTAGGGCTATCTGTACCTTCACCCCACCCCCGCTAGGGCTATCTGTACCTTCACCCCACCCCCGCTAGGGCTATCTGTACCTTCACCCCACCCCCGCTAGGGCTATCTGTACCTTCACCCCGCCCCCGCTAGGGCTATCTGTACCTTCACCCCGCCCCCGCTAGGGCTATCTGTACCTTCACCCCGCCCCCGCTAGGGCTATCTGTACCTTCACCCCGCCCTCGCTAGGGCTATCTGTACCTTCACCCCGCCCCCGCTAGGGCTATCTGTACCTTCACCCCACCCCCACTAGGGCTATCTGTACCTTCACCCCACCCCCACTAGGACTATCTGTACCTTCACCCCGCCCCCGCTAGGGCTATCTGTACCTTGCTTGTCCTGCTTTCTACCCTTAATTGGCACATTCCTTAGATAATATCACCACCTTCAACACCTCTTTGTCCTTTTGTCTGTGACATCATTTGGTTATGTCCACCTATCACTGGCCCTCTATCCAGCTCTACTTGCAGGTGTATGTGAACACCATCATGTCCAAGATCCCTTCCAAGTCACCCACCATCCTGACTAGTCTGGATCAATACAAATTTCCTCTGTTTAATATTGGGAAGGCTGAAGCCATTGTTTTCAGTACCCGCTACAAATTCCACTCCCTGACCACCGGCTCCATCCCTTTTACTGACAACTGTGTGAGGCTGAACCAGACTGTGCATAGGAACATAGGAGCAGGAGTAGGCCATTCAGCCCATTCTGCTCCACCATTCAATCTGTTCGAAGTCTTTTCCCACACTATCCACATATCCCTTTATGTAACTGCCCAACCTGTCATCCATTCCTTTCTTCCGTCTAGACTTAACTCTCCGAACACATTCCCAGCCGGCCTCCCACACTCAGCCTCCATGTAATCCAAAACTCTGCTTCCTCGCACCAAGTCTTGTTCACCCAGCACCCCTGTACTCACCGACTTACACTGGGTTAAGGAGAACCTCAATTTTAAATTTCTCATCCTTCTTTTCAAATCTCTCCATGGTCTCTCCCTCCCTACCTCTGTAATCTCCTCCAGCCTCACAACCCTCTGAGATATATACACTTCTCTAATTCTGAGCTGCTCAGCATTCCTGATTTTAACTGCACCACCTTTGGGTCTCCTCCAGCAGCTGCCAAGGCCACAAGCTCTGGAATTTCCCCGCTAAACCGCTCCACCTCACGTTCCTCTCTTAAGATAATCCATAAAGCCTACCTCTTTGAGTAAACTTTTGTCCATGTGGCTCAGTGTCAAATGTTGCTTTCTAACACTCCTGTGAAACATCTTGGTACGTTCCATTCCATTAATAGAATTAATTAATAACCATTTCAGGGTGGGCAGAATTTGATGGTCAACATAGGCGCTAAAGTGGAAGACAAATGGACTATAAAGCAGGGAAAATGATTCCTGAAAGATACTGTGGGAAGATAAAGCTGGTGAGCCAGCAGCACATGGTCAGGGGATGGACAGCAGTGGAAACCTCATTTAGACAAAGTTGGCAGAAGAAACATTAAAATCCTAAACATAGTTAAAATACACCCATTATTAGAGATAGAGAAAGTTAGACAATGGCAGAGAGGTGATCAGGAAGGGCAGAGGATGAAACAGAGCAATAAATGGACTTGGATTCAGATCCTCAGTAAAGGAGTCACACCAGCCCCAGAACCATGAAAACTCTCATAGATAACAGAGTACAGCACTAAAAGCTCTAAACTGTTGATGAATAGTCAAATATACTCAGCTCTGAAACAATTACAGATTTTAAATTTAAAATCTCCTGCTGGAGCCTGCAGCTGGAAAGATATCAGAGGCACTGGAGTCAGAGAAAAATCTCCCAGTTCAGGAAATACCCGCGGAGCAGGATGATGCCACCGTGTAATTGTCGATGTGTGATGATGTCACGGTGTAATTGTCGATGTGTGATGATGTCACAGTGTAATTATCAATGTGTGATGATGTCACAGACACAGACACATAACATCTGGGTCTGTGCAGACCAGTGATCACCACACATTATGAAGAATATGAGAGGGTGCAGATAAGATTTGCCAAAATGGGTAAGGGATGAGGGATTTTAGTTGTAAGGATAGTTTGGAGAAACTGGGGATGTTCGCCTTGGAGCAAAGTGGATAGAGGGGAGAATTTATGGAGGTGTACAAGTTTATGAAAGGTTGAGATAAGATAAAGATGTTCACATTAGTTGATCATAAAAGGATTACAGACATAGATTTAAGATTTGAGGCAATATATACAGGGGGCCTGTGAGGGAAAAAAAGTTACCCAATGAGTGATTGAGTGGAACTCAATGCTTACCCTCAGAGGCCGATAATATTCAGGTCCTGATTAATCGAATGACTCTGTCAGGTCTTGATGTGATGTTGGTTTGAGTTTCCCGTCTGCAAATCCTTCCCATTCAACATCCTGTAAAAAGGAGATTATAAAAATACTCATCACTGTCAGTCCAGGATACAAGTTGTGAAGAGACAAACATTCCTCTTGGTTTGAGTTTGCTGTGTGTAAATTCTCCCCTTCTAACCCCCTGTAAAAGCAGTTTCCAAAATCCATCCCTGTCAGTCCAGGATAGAAATTCACAATATTCTCTCCTCCTGCTGCCTGGACCAGGATGGCCGCGCATGCGCCCTGCTGCACAGCCGCTGCCCCGGGCCCAGCAGAGGGAGAGACCCAGCCATTTCCGGTCTGTTCGCTGCAAACGCGGGACTGGTAATTTCATATTAAGGGTGTGCGGCCTGCACCGAGTGTTTCTGAAGCCTCCCTGCCCACTTCACTGGCTCCATTCCTCTCACCCACCCACCAAATCTGTTATTCTTCCGCAGTCACCATTTTCTCTCCCGCTCCGCTCACAGAACAGCACTGCGCATGCTCAGATAGGAGACCGCGCTGCGCAGATGCCAATCACACTTAGCTATACGCATGCGCAAGGCAATGGCGTCCTGGATAGGACACATTCTGTCCCGCTCTGAATGCTGGGTGAAAGGTCCGCCATTGGAGAGTGATATTCTTGCATGTAAAATTATGTTTCATGTTTCAATGATGATCGAACGCTTGGAGAGAAAATTTAAAATTACTAATTCGATTAATAGAACAGTCAAAGTACACGGGCTTCCACCATACTTCTGTCCTGGGTGTAATTAACAATAGAACAAGCCCCAACAGTTCGAGGTGAATTCACTGGATTCTCAGCAGTCTGGGTGAAGAAGTTATTTTTCCTTCCATATGCCGGACATTTAAACTCTGTCTTGTCATTCAGAACGTGACTGTTGCGACTTAATTCCTTTGAACTTTTAAAGCTGGATTGTTAACAGGTGGCCAAACTGAGGAAATCCCTTCGCAAAGTTTTCTCCATCAGATGTGGCTGCTGCTGTATCAATGAATGAGGTGATTGAGAGAATCCATTTCCACATTCAGATGGTGAATGATGTTTTAATCATGTGAACCCAGGATTGTCCAGCTCAGATTTGGATCTCTAATCCTTCTGGCAATGAGTTCTACATTCTACTCAAAAAGAGGGGAGAAATGCGATGCTATAACTCTGAAATAAAGCACAATATTTTGGAACTAAAACAGCTCTGGTAGCATCTGTGGAGAGAGAAACATAGTTTTCATATCAGGTCTGTGACTTTTCAGCAGAACTGTATTGAATCAGTGCACAGGCCTGAAAACATAACTCTGGTTCTCAATCCACAGAAATTCCCAAATATGCTGAGTATTTCCATCATATTCTGTTTTCATCTCTGGTTAAAGACGTTGCCTCTGAATTGGACATTGGATTTATTGGTGACTAATTTATGTTGATTCTTGTCTATCCACAAGTGGATACATCTTCCAAATCTTTTTCTAAAATTAATGGCTTTGCTGAGGTCATCCCTCACACTTTTCTCCACAGAAAGCCTTTTTAATCTGTTCAATCTCTTTTGAATGAGTAAATTTCCAATTTTAGCATAATTCCAGTAAACCTTTCTTATACCTTCTCCAGTGCTTCTAGATGCATCTAACTATATAAAGAGGGAGCTAATCTGAGACTTCAAACTCATCATTTCCCCCAAATGCCTGTATGTTGGAAGGATCAGTATTGCAGTGGGAGAGAGGACTGTGATTTCAAGCTGTTATTTCCCAACCTCTCTTTCAGCCATTTTCCCACGAGCAGAACTTAAGATGAAATTAACACATCCAATGAAAAGATTTAGAAAGTGGCACGTAACTTTTATATGTGACTAACTCACTCTTGCATTCTGTAAATCCTGCTTGGAGGTTTTGTGAATGGGATATCATCTACCTGCGATTTCCTAAGCCTGTGTTTGTGGGAGATTTGGCCCCTGTTGCAGTTTCTACTTCCCAGAGATGGCCAGTAACCCGCTGATTGAAATGGCAATTGCCACTTTCCCCTGCTGGCTGTTGGAGAGCAAATAATTGCTGCTTTCTACTTTTCCCTGTCTCACTCACTGCGGGGCTGAGGAAGAGCAAATAGTTGATGGGTTTGTTTGAATCCAATAACTTTCTAGGTTTCTAATAGGTTAGATGTACGTACATGGGAGACGTAATTGTTTTCTCATTAGAAGCTAAATGGCAGCAGGGGGACAGATTCATAAATCAATGAAAGTAGCAACACTCCCGCTGAATCCTCAATCAGGTAAATGCAGCAATGTGTAAGTGGTAAGAAAATATTTAGTAATACAAGTGTTATCGAGTCAATTTCATGAAAATGTCTAAACAGCATTAGCAACCCCAGCACTGACAGAGTTCAATCAACACAACCATTAAATGCTGAAAAGCTCAGCTCTTCACAGATGCTGCTTTGCCTGCTGAATATTAACAGAAACCTCTGGGATTATTTTACTATTTTTTCACATATGTAAACAGTCTCCAAAAAGACTATCAAAAATTGCTAATAGTGACTTTGTTGTAAGTCACCGTAGCAGGATATTGGGAAAAGTTTTCAATAAGCAATAATCGCGCCTCAGTTAAACCTCATTGACTACAATACTACCACTGCAGAAAGTTAAAGGAAGCTCCCTAGACAAGCGGTGGTCTAGCAAACACAAACTGTTCACACTTATGGTGAACAAAATGAATTGATTTCAGTGCATTGCATACTCTCGCCTGGGATTGTGTTTATCAGATGTAACTTATTATCGAAAATTATATCAGTAAATTAAAACATTATTTATCAGACAGAATGTTGAAATGAGAAGGAAAGGCTTATGGGATGGGAATATGCTAATCCTCCCTATGATACCTTGTGAAGTGAAATGATGCCCTGTCTGCAGGGAGCACGTGTCCAAGCTCCCCAGGGGGTAGTTTAAACGGTTGTGTTAACCCACTCTAACTTAACTAATAGTAACACGACTTTGAACGTTGTTTATAAATAATAATTTTAAAAAGCTCTGGGCACAGTATTGTGTCCTTGTGCATTGTACCCAGTTCAGACTCAGTGAGTGGCAGTGGGAGCAGGGAGAAGAGAGTTTTCTACTTCATGTTGGTACATTGTATCCAGTTCAGACTCCGTGAGTGGGAGTGGGAGCAGGGAGAAGAGAGTTTTCTACTTCACGTTGATACATTGTACCCAGTTCAGACTCCGTGAGGGGCAGTGGGAACAGGGAGAAGAGAGTTTTCTACTGCATGTTGACACATTGTACCCAGTTCAAGCTCAATGAGTGGGAGTGGGAGCAAGGAGAAGAGAGTTTTCTACTCCATGTTGATACATTGTACCCAGTTCAGGCTCAGTGAGTGGGAGTGGGAGCAGGGAGAAGAGAGTTTTCTACTGCATGTTGGTACATTGTACCCAGTTCAGACTCAGTGAGTGGGAGTGGGAGCAGGGAGAAGAGAGTTTTCTACTGCATGTTGATACATTGTACCCAGTTCAGGCTCAGTGAGGGGCAGTGGGAGCAGGGAGAAGAGAGTTTTCTACTGCATGTTGACACATTGTACCCAGTTCAGGCTCAGTGAGTGGGAGTGGGAGCAAGGAGAAGAGAGTTTTCTGCTTCATGTTGATACATTGTACCCAGTTCAGGCTCAGTGAGGGGCAGTGGGAGCAGGGAGAAGAGAGTTTTCTACTGCATGTTGGTACATTGTACCCAGTTCAGACTCAGTGAGTGGCAGTGGGAGCAGGGAGAAGAGAGTTTTCTACTGCATGTTGATACATTGTTGGGAACTGGACAGGGCAGTTCTGATGAATCATGCACTCCCAGCTGCTTATGCTTATGAATATTTCCAGCTTTATTTTTTTTTTACTTTTAAATTTCAAGATTCATCTTCTGCAATTATTATTTTTACAGATCTGTATTTCATTTGATCCCAGCCATGTTTTCAATTTGTGATTAGTAGTTTTTCAGTTTTATGTATCCATGCACAGAGTGTGAGACAGCATTTATTGCCAATCCCTACTTGCCCTTGAGAAGGTGGTAGTGAGCTGCCTTCTTAAACGGCTGCAGTCTTTGTGGTGTAGGTACACCCACAGTGTTGTAATTATGATACAACCTTTCAGAGCCAATAATTAAACTTGGCTCAAATATATTAAGAGGAGAAATGAAAGCAAAATGTTACTTAAAAGGTACTGAGACATGATATTTATTCATGTGCTGATATAATACACTGCTATTTAATTGATTTATTATCCTGTGTGAGCTGCTCCACCTGTGTTTTCCAACTCATCTTTTGAAGACTCCAACCGAACAAAGAAAGCATCAAATTTAAATCAGCAACCTCGAACTTTATATTCACCCCCTTTCAGAGTTAGGTGATTTTTTGTGCTAAGCAGACTTCATACAATCCAAAGGAAGACATTTTATTAAATGGAAGTGATTTCCATCCCATCTGAACTGGGTATTCTTAATTATTGCACACGTGTCCTCTGAAGGCTGCGGCACATTTGTAACATTTAACTGTTAAACTGGCCTCTGAGTTTAAGATCGCTGCTCTAAATGGAGAAATCCAACTCAGATGATAGTTGTAACTGTTTGTAAATATCAGGCTCCAGGTCAGTTGCTGGAATTGTCTTTTTAAAGATTTTGTATGAGTAACACATTGTGACATTTGTTGTGTGATGTTTGATGTGTAACTTATGGACACTGGCTCATATTTGTAAAGTTAAATGCTGGTCTCTTTTATAATGATTGGTGCAATAACCACATAGTGTTTGTTTTCTTATTTTGAATGCAAATGTGGGGCTGTTTTCAGGATGAGCTGTCTTTCTAAAGCTGAGACATCCATACGAGTAATCCAGAGGCCCAGGCTCATGCTCTGAGGTCACAGGTTCAAATCCCACCACAGCAGCTGGTGGAATTTAAATTCAATTAATAAATCTGCAATCACAAGCAATGAGACTAACATCAGTTTTTGTAAAAACACATCTGATTACTCATGTCGTTTAGGGAAGGAAATTTACCATCCTCACCTGGTCTGGCCTACATGTGACTGATAAATAACAATAAGTAAGGTAAGCAAAATAAATAAAATAAGAATAAGAAAAAAGTGCGCTAATTAAACTGATTTCCTGGTGGTAATTTAGCCTGGAATCACCATGGGTGATATTAATAATTAACACATTCCCATGACATCTCAGTTTACCAAAGTCTGTCTCAATCCATGTGAGTGATAAATGAGTTCTCATAATAGCGGGAGGTTAATTTATTAGTGAATCTTCATCTACTGTACCCAATATTTCATGCTGCCATTTATCCATTGATGCGTTTTTGACATCCAAAAGTTTCAGAAATATACCCAAACAGAAACAGACTGTCACTCCAACAAGTCTATGTTTAGATTCCCCAACAGAATTAGTCCTAATCTCACAGACCCGCCAATCCGCCACGCTCTTTCTCCCCTTGTCATTCCGTCACATTTTTAACATGTTCTATGTTGCCCTGGTCTCTGCTTCAATCATTGACTCTGCTAATACATTTCATAGTCTCCATGGAGAAAGCAACTCATCCAGCTCAGGAATACAGCCCAAATGTTCAGGTATTTCTCCCGAGCTGTACTTTCACACACGAGGCAGAATGCCACTGACTGAGCTGGATCCTTTCTGTCCCCTCAGCTCCAATCCTACCGTGTGGAGCTGAACAACAATTTTCACTGATTGACATTTAATCCAATAAAACACCGCAAAGCACTTCACAGGAGCATTCCCAAAGACCCACCCAGAAGTAGATATTAGGATGGGTGGCCAGTAATGTGGTAGAAGGGGTAAGTTTTAAGGAGCATCTTAAATGAATGGAGAGAGAGTGGACAGAGGTGGAGAGTTTGAGGGAGTGAATTCTATCACTTGGAGCCTCAGCAGCTGAAAGTGAATGAAGGATGAAAGTGAGATGAGAGCTTAATAGTGAATTGACTCTAACTTTCTGAAATGGTCTGATCCATTTTTCAGAAGTGAGTCAAATCGTGGAGTCACAGGAAAGTACAACACAGGAGGAGATGGTTTGACCCACTGTGCCTACAAAGGCAGTGCAACCAGTCCCACTTCCCCACCCTTTCCCCACACAGAAGGCGGCATGACCCACTGTGTCTGCAAGAGCTGTGCAACCTGTCCCACATCCACACTCTTTCCCCACACAGAAGGAGATGGTTTCACCCACTGTGTCTGCAAGAGCTCTGAAACCAGTCCCACATCCGCAGCCTTTTCCCACACAGGAGAAAATGGTTAGACCCACTGTGTCTGCAAGAGCTGTGAAACCAGTACCACATCCGCACCCTTTCCCCACACAGGAGGAGATGGTTAGACCCACTGTGTCTGCAAGAGCTGTGCAACCAGTCCCACATCCGTACCCTTTCCCCACACAGGAGGAGATGGTTAGACCCACTGTGTCTGCAAGAGCTGTGAAACCAGTCCAGCATCCCCACACTTTCCCCACACAGGAGGAGATGGTTAGACCCACTGTGTCTGTCAGAGCTGTGTAACCAGTCCCACATCCACACTCTTTCCCCACACAGGAGGAGATGGTTTGACCCACTGTGTCTGTAAGAGCTGTGAAACCAGTCCCACATCCGCACCCTTTCCCCACACAGGAGGAGATGGTTTGACCCACTGTGTCTGCAAGAGCTGTGAAACCAGTCCCACATCCACACTCTTTCTCCACACAGGAGGAGATGGTTTGACCCACTGTGTCTGCAAGAGCTGTGAAACCAGTCCCACATCCACACCCTTTCCCCACACAGGAGGAGATGGTTAGACCCACTGTGTCTGTAAGAGCTGTGAAACCAGTCCCACATCCACACTCTTTCCCCACATTGCTACAGAATTTCCTCCTCCTCGTCTTCCCTTTTCAAGGCTGCAATCCATTCTGTCTGCACCATCCTATTAGGCAGTGATTTCCAATAAATCACTTTCCATTTTAAATAAAACACCTTACTGCCTCTGGTACTTCCGATACTCATCTTAAATCAGTGCCATCTGGTTATCGACCCTCCATCCATTTGAAGCAGTTTCTCTTTAATTTCTCTATCTGAACCTTTCATGATTTTAATCAGCTCGATCACAATTCCTGTTTTTCCTTCTCGGCTTTCAGAAGAACAACCTCAGATTCTTCTGTCCATGAACTAAACTGTACTTCCTCATGTCTGAATTGGAACGCGGGTTTGTATCGTCACAACCACAACCCGTTTTCTCCATGTCCCATTTGGGGTGGGGGGTGAGGTGGGCGGGGTGTGGGGGTGGCGGGGAACAAGATATTTCTGAGCTGAAGAGTTAATGGATAACTGCAGCATTGGAAAATTTTAGGGAATATTTTCTGGAAGTGAATGGACACATAAAAAGCTTGGAACTGTGCAGCAGTCAATATCCATGGGGGTACAAAGAGAACATATTTGACTGCTCTCCATTTACCGACCTCTCATACAATTGTTACACGTAGTAACTAATTACACCACAGAAACATGTACCAAGGTGAGTTGCAAGTTACCTAAAGCTGGTATTAACAAGCTGAAGTTTCAGATTGTTGCCACAATAATTGCAGTTGTCCTCATTCCGTTCCTGTTACTTTTGGACAGTGATAAGATGCAAGGCACAAGGAATAAACTAACTGAAGGGATGGTGCTGCGAGGCTAAATGTGGGGGATAAAAGGATAAGTTTTTCTGCTTGATGTTCACACCGGCAGAAATATCACTCCTGATCAAACCATCACAGCCACTATTTCAAAGCAGCACGCCAAACCGAGAGGTGCAACTTCCTATAATTTTATATTTCCCAACACCATGGTTGTTTTTTCCGCTCATTCTGCCATTTTATAACCCAATCCAGTGAAATATATTTTCTTACCTTGTATCCTGTTCGTTTGAAGTCAAGACATAGAGCAAATTCAGTGTGTTTTCTTGTCATTTCTTGAATGAGATTTTGGAACCAGGCTAGTTGAAGGACACTTTTATCAGTGCCAATCCTTCATTGTCTCTCACTGTTTAAAACAGGCACTGTTATCATCAACAAACAAAAACAGAATTACCTGGAAAAACTCAGCAGGTCTGGCAGCATCGGCAGAGAAGAAAAAAGTTGACGTTTCGAGTCCTCATGACCCTTCGACAGAACTTGATTTCGAATCCAAGAAAGAGTTGAAATATAAGCTGGTTTAAGGTGTGTGTGGGGGGGGCGGAGAGATAGAGAGAGAGACAGAGGTGCTTGTGTAGACAAACAAGCAGTGATAGAAGCAGATCATCAAAAGATGTCAGCGACAATGGTACAAAAGAACACATAGGTGTTAAAGTTAATGTTGGTGATATTATCTAAACGAATGTGCTAATTAAGAATGGATGGTAGAGCACTCAAGGTACAGCTCTAGTGGGGGTGGGGGGAGCATAAAAGATTTTAAAATATTTAAAAATAATGGAAATAGGTGGGAAAAGAAAAATCTATAAAATTTATAGGGAAAAAAAAGGGGAAAAAAGGGGGGAAACAGATAGGGGGTGGGGATGGGGGAGGGAGCTCACGACCTAAAGTTATTGAATTCAATATTCAGACCGGAAGGCTGTAAGGTGCCTAGTCGGAAGATGAGGTGTTGTTCCTCCAGTTTGCGTTGGGCTTCACTGGAACAATGCAGTAAGCCAAGGACAGACATGTGGGCAAGAGAGCAGGGTGGAGTGTTAAAATGGCAAGCGACAGGGAGGTTTGGGTCATTCTTGCGGACAGACCACAGGTGTTCTGCAAAGCGGTCACCCAGTTTACGTTTGGTCTCTCCAATGTAGAGGAGACCACATTGGGAGCAACGAATGCAGTAGACTAAGTTGGGGGAAATGCAAGTGAAATGTTACTTCACTTGAAAGGAGTGTTTGGGCCCTTGGACGGTGAGGAGAGAGGAAGTGAAGGGGCAGGTGTTACATCTTTTGCGTGGGCATGGGGTGGTGCCATAGGTGGGGGTTGAGGAGTAGGAGGTGATGGAGGAGTGGACCAGGGTGTCCCGGAGGAGCGATCCCTACGGAATGCCGATAAGGGGGGTGAAGGGAAGATGTGTTTGGTGGTGGCATCATGCTGGAGTTGGCGGAAATGGCGGAGGATGATCCTTTGAATGCGGAGGCTGGTGGGGTGATAAGTGAGGACACGGGGGAGCCTATCATGTTTCTGGGAGGGAGGAGAAGGTGTGAGGGCGGATGCGCGGGAGAAGGGCCAGACACGGTTGAGGGCCCTGTCAATGACCGTCGGTGGAAAACCTCGGTTAAGGAAGAAGGAGGACATGTCAGAGGAACCGTTTTTGAAGGTAGCATCATCGGAATAGATAAGGGCCCAAATTTCCAGCATCCGCAGTTTTCTTTGTTTTCACCTCTCTCTCTATCTCTCCGCCCCCCCCACACACACACCTTAAACCAGCTTATATTTCAACTCTTTCTTGGACTCGAAATCAAGTTCTGTCGAAGGGTCATGAGGACTCGAAACGTCAACTCTTTTCTTCTCCGCCGATGCTGCCAGACCTGCTGAGTGTTTCCAAGTTAACGGCTGCCATTTTGTCGGGGGCAAGCAGCGCAGAGCGCATGTGCGGTCACCATATTTGTAGGGGGCAATGTCCAACAGGGAGCATGCGTGGCCGCCATATTTACAGAGGCTGCAGACCCGGATGAATGACCCACAGGAGGGACAATAAACCAGAGATGGAGTTTGGTGTGAAAGGAGATAGGGTTGTTGTAAAACAGGAGATCAGGGGAACAGTCAGAAACAACAACAACCATCTGTTAACATCATACATCATCCCAGTGAGCTTCACAGGGAAATTATAAAACAAAGTGTGACACCCAGACACAGGAGGAGATATAAGGGCAGGTGACCAAAAATAGTTAAATAGACGGTTGGTTGTACGGAATTTGATTATTACCGAAAAAAGAGACAAGCTGTCAAAGCTTTTCGACTTGCACTCACCAGGACAGACACAAGAATCCCAAATTTCAAGGGAACCACAATTTCTACAGTATGAGAAAAGGGTGCAGATTGGTTGACCCGTCAGCTCTGATTGGTTGTTGCCATGGAGAACACAGCCAGGAGCTGTCATCCCCTGTGCTTTTGTTTAATTCCACAATAGGCCCCGTGCCTGGACTTATTCCTTCTGCCTGCAAAGGACAGGGCCCTGTGGATGAACATACGGAGCTTCTAGCAAGTGTAAGTGAGCCACATTACAAGCCTGACTGATACTTTTTGAAATTTGATATTCTTCCCTCTATCCTGATGAGTACAAGATAAAACATTTTGCCAAAATGTCTTTTTTCATTGTCTCTACATTGGAGAGACCAAACGTAAACTGGGCGACCGCTTTGCAGAACACCTGCGGTCTGTCCGCAAGAATGACCCAGACCTCCCTGTCGCTTGCCATTTTAACACTCCACCCTGCTCTCTTGCCCACATGTCTGTCCTTGGCTTACTGCATTGTTCCAGTGAAGCCCAACGCAAACTGGAGGAACAACACCTCATCTTCCGACTAGGCACCTTACAGTCTTCCGGTCTGAATATTGAATTCAATAACTTTAGGTCGTGAGCTCCCTCCCCCATCCCCACCCCCTATCTGTTTCCCCCTTTTCCCCCTTTTTTTTCCCTATAAATTTTATAGATTTTTCTTTTCCCACCTATTTCCATTATTTTTAAATATTTTAAAATCTTTTATGCTCCCCCCCACCCCCACTAGAGCTGTACCTTGAGTGCCCTACCATCATTCTTAATTAGCACATTCATTTAGATAATATCACCAACTTTAACTTTAACACCTATGTGTTCTTTTGTCCCATTGTCACTGACATCTTTTGATGATCTGCTTCTATCACTGCTTGTTTGTCTACACAAGCACCTCTGTCTCTCTCTCTCTCTCTCCGCCCCCCCCCCCCCCACACACACCTTAAACCAGCTTATATTTCAACTCTTTCTTGGACTCGAAATCAAGTTCTGTCGAAGGGTCATGAGGACTCGAAACGTCAACTCTTTTCTTCTCCGCCGATGCTGCCAGACCTGCTGAGTTTTTCCAGGTAATTCTGTTTTTGTTTTGGATTTCCAGCATCCGCAGTTTTCTTTGTCTTTATCTCTGTGTTATGGAATGTTATTCTGTATGTGAGTGTGATTTTGCCCCGTGCCTGTTTATTTCTCTATGCATGTGTGTGAGAGAGAGGTTTTGTTTGTGTTACATGTTGTTTCTGTGCCTGTGTGTTTTTATGTGTGAATGCTTGTGGTTGTGTGTGTGTGTGTGTGTGTGTGTGTGTGTGTGTGTGCGTATGTGTCTTTGCCTGTATGTGTGTGAGTGTAGTTGTGGTTGTGTGTGTGTATGCATTTACGTGTGTGTGTGTGTGTGTGTAAGAATATGTGTGTGTGGGGGTGTGAGTAAGAATTTGTATTTCACATGCTCACAATCACACACTGATGCATTGCCTCTCTCAGACACACAAACACACTGGCACACAAACACATACACAGTTACACATACAGGAACACGGATTAAAACATGCACAAACACAAACATGCACAGACTCACACACACACAGAAATGTGCACACACTTGCACACAAGTAGCATTCAGTGACGCACAGTGTCAGACTCACAGACTTTCACACAATCTTAGCTTCTGACACATTATCATTAGCAGTCACACGTACTCACAAAAGTGCACACACAAACATTCCTATGTACAATCACATGCAGAGAAACAGAATCACACAGGTTTTTGTATAACAGATGATGAAATGAAATAAAATTGCGATTATTGCCTGTTCCATGTGTAAACTTGCATTGGGTAAGTAAGATGAGAGTGATTAAAGACTGGCGTAAGAGAAGTGACTTCTGGTTCATGGAGCACTGGGAACATTATTTGATAATGTGGTGGCTCTAACATTGCTCAGGATTTCACCTGAACTGTGCTGGGACTATCGTCCTGCTGAGTCCTATAACTAGGGAAATACAGCGGGATTTGAAATAAATAAAGGGTGAAGTTTTCTTGTCGAGGAAGATTGTCCAAGTTAAAGGGAACTGCCAAGGCAATAGATCAAGATAATATATGAGACAATTATGATTAGAGAATGGCAGTGAGAGATATTGATTGAAATCTTCAGAAAGATTTTACAAAAACAGCGACAATACTGAACTAAGGGCTCAGTGTAAGAATACCTGCAGCATCCATAAAAGAACGATGAATTGTCAGCTCAAATGGAAATGCATTTGTATGACATGATGCCCATTACGGAAATTCTTGAGAAACAAGTTGCTGAAGGTTTACAGGTGGTAGGCGAGATGTTTGCAGTCCGTATACCCATGATCTTAACAAATGGTTGAGCAGGCCGGAAAGATTCAATTGTCTATTGTTGCCCCTAATTTATAAGTTCTTAAGTTTGCATTTATTTACATCCTAGAGTTCTTTAGGATCTGACCGTACCAATAATAGATGCATCAGGCATTACCATGCGATCTTAAATAACTCTGAATTATTTGTACCTATTGCAGTGAGGTAACAGTAAGTCCATTATTGAAGAAATGAGGGAGAGAAGAGCAGTGACCTACAGTCTAGTGACCTAACATCAGCAACATGGTAAATGCTGGAGTCAATTATAAACGATGTTAACAGGACACATAAAGTGTTAAGATTGGGCAGTGGTAACATGGATTAATGAAAGGGGAATCTTGTTTAGGAAGCCTGATGTATGTGTTTGAGGATATAACTAGTGTAATAGATATGGGGTGGGGGTAGTACATTTAGAATGTTAGAAAGATTTTGATAGGGCCCAGTGCAGCCATGATGGGCCGAATGTCCTCCTTCTGTGCCAGAAAAATTCTGAGATTGTCTGATTCTTTGGGCTTCACACAAAAGAGATTACTTGGGAAAATTTGAGTGCATGAGATTCCGGTCAATATACTAGCCTGGATTGAGAACTGGTTAACGGGCATAAAACAGAGATAGGGTAAAATGGGTAGATTTCAGGTTGGCAGACAGCTACTAGTGAGCACTGCAATTATCACTGAGTGGGGTTCTACTCACAACATATCTCAATGATTTGCATATCGTCAGTAAATGTAATCCTTCCAAGTTTGCATCTGAAATAAAACTAGCAGGAAATGTGAATTCTGAGGAAGAGGCAAAGGTCCTTCAAAGAGATTTTGAGAGGCCAAGTGAGTGGGGAGAAATGGCAGATGGAAGCTGGAAAAATGTGAGCTAATCCACTTTGGTAGGAAACCCAGTCATGCAGAATGTTTCTTAAATGGTGAGAGGCTGAGAGGTGTTGAATTTTAATCGGGCTTCTGATGAAACATTCAGGTACTGTCATCAATAAAGAATGCTGATTGCATGTTGTCATTTATTACTAGAAGAGTTGAGTATGTTATTAAATATGTCTCACTGCAATGATAAGGAACCTTGCTGAGGCAGTACCTGGATTACTATGTGCAATTTTGGTCTCTGAACCCAAGGAATAATGTAGATGTATAGAGCGATGGCAGCAAAATTTCACGGAAATAATTCCTGAGATGGAGGATTGTCCTATGAGGAAAGGTAACATAGCCTGGAAGTTTATCCTCTGCACCGACAGGATTTGTGTAGGATGTTTCCCCTGGCTGGTTGTTCTAGAACCAGGGGGCATAATGTCAGAGACATGGACAGGGCACATAATCCGAGAAGGGGAAGTGTTTTCTTTTCCAATCAAAGGGTGGTGAAACTGGAATTATCTGACCAACAGGGCTGTAGAGCCTCTGTGTGGAGCATGTTCAAGACTGAGATCGATTGTTTCCTACAGATTAAAAATATCAAGCAAACACTGCAGGGCAATCATGTTCAAGGATCAGACATGATCTCACGGAATGATGGAGTGGGGTTAAAGGGATAAAGGACGTACCCCTGCTCCTGTTTCATATTTTCTAATACGATGGAAGTGTTCATCAGCATAACTGGGGAGGGAGAGAAAATGTGTTTGTAATCCAGCTCAGGTAAACTGGAGAATGGAGTTTGTGAACATACTCAGACATCTGTCAGACAGGGGAGCAGAACTGCTCTATAGTGAATGGAATCAGTGACTGAAACTGAAGACAATGGCTTCAATGTCTTCAATGTTTAAAGGACAAGAACAATAATACAGTTACACATGTTTTATAGAACAAATAACTGGATAGGGACACTTACCAGGCACACCAACAATTGCAAGGATGGGATAGAAACCTGCTTGAATAACCATAAGTACATCTTCGATCCGCGCTGCTAAAGATACCCAATCTTGTGAAAGCCAGTAAAGACCCTGGGATAAGCCCCTGTTATTGGCTGGAATGTTCAGGTCCATTATTCCGAGATTCTGATCCATTGTTGAAATATTCCATTCCATTGTTGTCGGATTCTGATCTCTCTCCTCTCTCCTTTCTCTCTCTCTCTCTCTCTCTCGAGCTTCTGATCACTGTTAATTGCTGGTATGGATGCTCCTGCGCACAGTATGGTATAAAACATGGAAACATGCCCCTTGTTAATAAAAGAGGGACCCCCCAGTGACAGAGTTAGGTTCCTTGGAGACTGACGTTAATTACAGCCACTGAACAAACATCCATCCAACATGTTTTATACAGCAATACAGTAGAGGACTTATCGGGTCCCAATGGGATGCATGGGGCCCACTGATGGTAGGAAAGGCAGAAATAGCAGATGGCCGGACTTCAGTCTTTCACAGAGTGTCAGAGTCACACAGTGCAGAAGAGACCCATTGGTCCATCGAATCTGCACCGACAAGTGAAATACGCCTGAGTTACCTAACTAATTCCATTTACCAGCACTTGGCCCACAGCCTTGTACGTTATGAGGTACCAAGTATTCCACCCCTCTTAAAGCAGCTTATATTTCACCACTCTTCTATTTTTACTTAGTTCTGTTGAAGGGTCATTCGGACCCGAAACATTAACTGTGCCTCTCTCCGCAGATGCTGCCAGACATGCTGAGTTTTTCCAGGTATTTTTGCTTTTGTTTTGGATTTCCAGCAACCACAGATGTTTTGCATTTATCATGTTACTGAATGTTCAGCATCCTGGCAGCAGCCACAATGTCATCATTCTGAAGTAGGCCGCTATTCTCACCCGCTTCCAACATCTTTCAGAACCCGATATTTGCCTCTTGGAGATCGAGCTTGCACCCTGGGTGCATGAGTCTAAATACACATAAACTCACCACTCCCCCCGCCAAATGTCCAAGTGAAAATGATGCAGAAATACCGAGAGCAATGGAGCCTCCAGCAACATCGCGGAGCAGCCCATTGTTATGCTGAAGTGATGCATCTGATTCCTAAACGGCTTGGAATTAAACATGTCCTGCTCCTGGAGCAGGTGTTCAAGTCCATGGTGTTCTTCTGCACCCTTCACACTGTTAAGAAGTAGAGACAAATAATGAAGCCGTTAATTGCTTTATGCAGTGATGCAATAAAGGCTAATTTGTGTCATTTCTTTCTGCACTGTCCAGCTGGTGAGAGCCTGAGCGAAGGACTTGCGGTGACTCTCATATTCACTACGACTGGCAGCACCATTCCTCCCCTAGAATTCAGCTGCAAGTGCTCCTGCATCATGCTCTACACCCTTGTTTCCGTAAGGAAAGATTTTTAACTTTTACTCTTAAGTAAGATTTGTATTTCTTTCTCTGTGTTAAGTAAACATGAAGCTAAGTTTTAGTTTCACTCAAACGAGTTTCCAGATTCTGAGAAGTTAAAGCAAACAAGAACAGAAATAAAACGGTGCTGTTGCCAAGCAACAAGTTTTCAGATTGACCCCCCACCACTGCACCCCACCCCCACCGCCCCATGCCCACAAATCCCTGCAGTTTGTGTTCAGTTTGAAGACAGCTGCCAGGGGAGACTAGAACCAGAAGGTCCAGAGTGAAAAAAACGGGAGACACAATCCTTACAAACTCTCTAAAGGTCCATCTGGTCAAACGGAGAATAAGGATCTTGGAAAATGTGCGTTAAGTGAAACTAAACATTATGAGCAGAGTGGGAGACTCCAAGCTTCAAATTTAACTTTGAAAAAATCTGCCAGAACCAGATGTAACGTGATATAAAGGCTTTTTAGAAGTCAGAAGTTGCAGATAAACATTTGAATGTCTGTAACACTTGTCTATGAGAATGTGACGCAGCGATACTATTAATGGCTGAGTCAGCGAGGAGTAGTTCCTAGAACACAGCTTGAATGGATGTGATCACCGAGGGAAGAAGAGCATTGGAAGGAGAGCTAAGAACCCTGGTGCTGATCCCTTGCACAAGATATCTGA
The DNA here is from genome assembly GCA_026770705.1 of Isurus oxyrinchus. Classification (NCBI taxonomy): domain Eukaryota; kingdom Metazoa; phylum Chordata; class Chondrichthyes; order Lamniformes; family Lamnidae; genus Isurus; species Isurus oxyrinchus. The sequence goes on from JANJGN010001359.1 coordinate 127,658, forward strand.
GAGAAATTGTCAGTGTGTGAGCTGATTCCAAAGGGGGCTCTTGGAGATTGGAAAGTTTCCTGTAAGAAATGGAGTTCAGTGAGAGCTGTTGTCTCATGGTGGGAAAAGCGAATGGAAAGACTTGAAAACAAACCCATTGCATTTCTTCCAGTTGTAATGGTCACTTGGATACAGTGTGGTGGGTCTGGGTACAGGTGTCCTCTTGGTTTACGTGGACTGTGTACATACTTTGAACAGGAGAGTATAATACAGACTTTGTAACTTGTGAAATCCTTACAAGAATATTTGTCTATTTTTTTTATCTATCTTTCTATCTATCTATCTACCTGTCTATATATCTATTCAGATAGATAAATATATATATATATATATAGAGAGAGAGAGAGATGTCGCTGAAAGAGCATTGCAATATAGTTCATCTTGTCTTGTTTATTAAGAGTGCTTTTTGTTAAAACTTCATTACATGTCTCCAGTGATTCTGATCAGTAGCCCCTCTTCACATATTTAAACAATGAATGCAGTTAGGGTCTATCCAGCTGTGCTGCACACTGGCATTCGGCTTGTCCAGTTGCTACATCAACAGGTATGATAACCATATCATCTCCATCAAGAGCACATAGGCAATGACTCCAGGAAAGTGTAGGACACCTCAAGAGGAGGAGGAGGAGGCAGGGAGAATATTTCATTTGTGCCTTAGATCCAGACAGGCTGTCGGAGAGCGCCTGATAATGCTCTGATTCCCATTGAACAGCTTCAATATACCACTAATCTCCCCTGTTAAAATCATCTTGGAAACCCCATCACAGCTTCCCCTTAGTCACTTTCAGTAATAAAAATCTGGAACACAAACTTGATTATTAACATCTGTATCCAACAACACATCCAATTATACAGCCAAAACTGAACTATTCACACGTCTGTGTTCGATTGGTGCCTATACTTTATTTTCCCTCGACTTAACTAGTGTTCCTACATAGTACATCCCCGGTGTTGGCAGCGTGGCTTGTGGAAGGCTGCTGACTTTAACTGCGGGAGGCTGCAGATAGTTTTGCTGGACAGCCTCGAGCAGCTCCGGGACACACGGACTCATATGGGGACTGCACCACCTTGACATGGGCAGCTGCATTCTGGCTGATGGGGGTGACAAGGACACTGGCAGAGTGGCATTGAACAGAGAACAAATTATGTTAGCTGGAGAGAGGGCAGCAGCTTTGTGCTCCAAGGAGACACTGCCATTCCCATGGGCCGGAATCTTAGCCATGCTAGTAATCTGCTGGAGCACATGTTGCTAGACGGCTGAGAGAGTCTACATGTCAATTTGAACACTGAGCTCCACAACCAAGGTGACATCAGTCTGAGCCTCCATGACAGCAATCATGGATCTCATTAGAGCAGTCAGAGCTTCTACTGCAGGGATGAGATTTGGAATAGATTCGGTCTGTACTGCAGAGGAAGTTTTGACAATGTCCAACAGATGCTGTATCGCAGCTGGGTCCGCTAGTGCTGTCATGGAGTTATTGTCCACTTCCAAATGCCCTCACAAAGGTCCCATCTGAGTCCCCTATATCAGAGCCCGTTGGTGATCACACTCTCCGTTGGGCTGACACAGGAACTATCCTTTCCACCTGGCCTGGCTGCAGCCCATTGCTGCTCGGTGATTCACCACATACATATTTCTACTCTGCACTCTTCTCCATTTTTCATACATTGCAAATCTTTCAGCTGATGGCGGTGGGTGTCAGGTCAATTGACCAGGCTTCATCATCAGTGATTTCATTTTTCTCCCTTCTCCGTCTTTCCTACCTCCCTCTCTCCATTACCCCCACACCACCACCCCCCAACACTCCCCCCCACCCGCCCCACACCCACCTCCACCCCCTCTCTCTCTCTGTCTCTGTTTCTCTCTCTCTCGCTCTCTCTCTCAGTCTCCCTCCCTCTCTCTCTCTCTCTCGGCCCACATCTCTCTCCCCCTCTGTCTCATTGGGTACCTGTCTGTTTTTTGGCTGACATTGCCAAGTTTGAATTCAGAAATGGGTGTTTGTTGTGAGGGATTGTGGGTTGGATGGAAAGCAAGATGTCCATTGTCCCACCAAGTGCAGCTTATATATGATCATTCCAGACTGCAGGATGAGTGTGAACTGGACCTTCAGAAACAACATAAGGCATGAACACAACATTCTACTGAATACATTTGGAGATTACTAATGCTACAGGTTATGTCACAGCCGCACCCATGACTCGGAAAACCATCTCCTCCCTCAGGCACAGGGGATGAAGGTTTGCCTGGTCCCCTCTGGTCCTCTGCCACTCCCTGTGTTAAGGGGTCACGTTGACCTGCCAGCAAGAGAGGGCAGAATGTAAGTGGTAGTGTTGTACTGCGGTAGGTGATGTAGCTGTCGTAGCTGAATAGCTGAAGTTATGTTGAGACAGTGACTGGTTTGTGTAAGGGTGGTATCAGTGGAAGGTGTGTGAGAGTGAGGTGGTGATGGTGAATATTCAGCATTAGTCCTGAGTGTTCAGGACTGATTGGTGAGTGAAGGAGGTGTGGTACATTGAGCTGTGTGAGAAGTTGGTGCTTTTGTTGGTAGGTGATGCAATGTGGAGATGGATTCAGTGACCATTCCCACCCGTGTGAGCACAGTGAGCTTCTTTTGGCTCTGCTGACAGGTCACCGAGGCCAGACACCTTACATTGGCTCCCTTTTCAACCTGTTCCCATCCCCATTTGGAGATTCTTCCTTTTGGATCTGTAGCCCGCACCACCCATGGGAACATGGACTCATTCCACCTGTAAAACTTCCTCAAAGTTAGTGTCCTAAATAACTTTTGTCAATTACCTTAAATGTGTGACTTTGTATACCTGAAATTTCAGCAACTTGAAACAATGTCATCTGAACCACTCTTATCAAAACATTCATGAATTTGAAATCTAGAGCTAATGTCCCCTTACACCTAACTGTACTACAGAGACAATCCCATCATTTTCAATCTCTCCAGATTCTGTGAAACATTCCAATAAATGACCTGTGGATCTTCACCACCTCGTTTCATTCTTCCCAAATTCTGATGATTAGCTCCAACAACTCATCGACACCAACACCCATCTCGGACCCTCCACCCCAGCCTGTCCCTCCGTCCCCACCCCATCTTCCAATCCCAGCCCCAGCCGTGTATTCACTATACCCCCTGACCTTCCCCTCGCCAATGCTGAACGTTCAGTGCTCAGCAAAGGACTTAGTTTCATACCCTTACGCCCTCACCTCAATGAATTTCGGGCTCAGCATGATACTGAACTCTTCTTTCGCCGTCTTCGTCTCCGGGCTCACTTCTTTGGGCAGGAGTCCTCTCCCAGTTCAACGGATCCTTTTACCCATCTCCAATATTCCCCCTCCACCTGGACCCCTCCCTCTGGATTCTTACCTTCTCTTGATCTTTTCATTGAGAACTGTCGGCGCGACATTAGTCGTCTCAATTTCTCTGCTCCTCTCACCCATTCTAACCTGTCTCTCTCTGAACTTACTGCACTCCATTCTCTCAGGTCCAACCCTGACATTGTCATCAAACCCGCTGACAAGGGTGGTGCTGTTGTTGTCTGGCGCACTGACCTCTACCTCGCGGAGGCTGAGCGTCAACTCGCAGACACCTCCTCCTACCTCTCCCTGGACCATGACCCCACCACTGAACATCAAGCCATTGTTTCCAGGACTGTCTCTGACCTCATCTCCTCTGGGGATCTCCCTCCCACAGCTTCCAACCTGATAGTCGCCCAACCTCGGATGGCCCGCTTCTATCTCCTACCTAAAATCCACAAACAGAACTGCCCCGGTAGACCGATCGTCTCAGCTTGCTCCTGCCCCACAGAACTCATTTCTCGTTATCTTGATTCCCTTCTCTCTCCCCTTGTCCAGTCCCTTACCACCTACATCCGTGATTCCTCTGACACCTTACGTCACATCAACAATTTCCAGTTCCCTGGCTCCAACCGCTTCCTCTTCACCATGGACGTCCAATCCCTCTACACCTCCATCCCCCACCAGGATGGTCTGAGGGCCCTTAGCTTCTTCCTCGAACAGAGGCCCGAACAATCCCCATCCACCACTACTCTCCTCCGTCTGGCTGAACTTGTTCTCACGTTGAACAATTTCTCCTTCAACTCCTCTCACTTTCTCCAAATAAAAGGTGTGGCTATGGGTACCCGCATGGGCCCCAGCTATGCCTGTCTCTTTATGGGGTATGTGGAACATTCCTTGTTGCAGTCCTACTCCGGCCCCTTTCCACAACTTTTTCTCCGGTACATCGATGATTACTTCGGTGCCGCTTCATGCTCTCGTCGGGACTTGGAAAAATTTATTAATTTTGCTTCCAATCTCCACCCCTCCATCATTTTCACGTGGTCCATCTCTGACACTTCCCTTCCCTTCCTTGACCTCTCTGTCTCAATCTCTGGTGATAGACTGTCCACTAATATCCATTACAAACCCACCGACTCCCACAGCTACCTCGACTACAGCTCCTCACACCCCGCTTCCTGTAAGGACTCCACCCCATTCTCCCAGTTACTTCGCCTTCGTCGCATCTGTTCCGATGATGCTACCTTCAAAAACGGTTCCTCTGACATGTCCTCCTTCTTCCTTAACCGAGGTTTTCCACCGACGGTCGTTGACAGGGCCCTCAACCGTGTCTGGCCCATCTCCCGCGCATCCGCCCTCACGCCTTCTCCTCCCTCCCAGAAACATGATAGGGTCCCCCTTGTCCTCACTTATCACCCCACCAGCCTCCGCATTCAAAGGATCATCCTCCGCCATTTCCGCCAACTCCAGCATGATGCCACCACCAAACACATCTTCCCTTCACCCCCCTTATCGGCATTCCGTAGGGATCGCTCCCTCCGGGACACCCTGGTCCACTCCTCCATCACCCCCTAGTCCTCAACCCCCTCCTATGGCACCACCCCATGCCCACGCAAAAGATGTAACACCTGCCCCTTCACTTCCTCTCTCCTCACCGTCCAAGGTCCCAAACACTCCTTTCAAGTGAAGCAGCATTTCACTTGCATTTCCCCCAACTTAGTCTACTGCATTCGTTGCTCCCAATGTGGTCTCCTCTACATTGGAGAGACCAAACGTAAACTGGGCGACCGCTTTGCAGAACACCTGCGGTCTGTCCGCAAGAATGACCCAAACCTCCCTGTCGCTTGCCATTTTAACACTCCACCCTGCTCTCTTGCCCACATGTCTGTCCTTGGCTTACTGCATTGTTCCAGTGAAGCCCAACGCAAACTGGAGGAACAACACCTCATCTTCCGACTAGGCACCTTACAGCCTTCCGTTCTGAATATTGAATTCAATAACTTTAGGTCGTGAGCTCCCTCCCCTATCCCCACCCCCTTTCTGTTTCCCCCTTTTTTTTCCCCCCTTTTTTTTCCCTATAAATTTTATAGATTTTTCTTTTCCCACCTATTTCCATTATTTTTAAATATTTTAAAATCTTTTATGCTCCCCCCACCCCCACTAGAGCTGTACCTTGAGTGCCCTACCATCCATTCTTAATTAGCACATTCATTTAGATAATATCACCAACTTTAACTTTAACACCTATGTGTTCTTTTGTACCATTGTCGCTGACATCTTTTGATGATCTGCTTCTATCACTGCTTGTTTGTCTACACAAGCACCTCTGTCTCTCTCTCTCTCTCTCCGCCCCCCCCCCCCCCCCCCCCCCACACACCTTAAACCAGCTTATATTTCAACTCTTTCCTGGACTCGAAATCAAGTTCTGTCGAAGGGTCATGAAGACTCGAAACGTCAACTCTTTTCTTCTCCGCCGGTGCTGCCAGACCTGCTGAGTTTTTCCAGGTAATTCTGTTTTTGTTTTGGATTTCCAGCATCCGCAGTTTTGTTTTGTCTTTATCTCTGATGATTAGAGTTGGACAAAATCCTCCCACCAGGGCCTCACAAAATCTGTGCATAAAATAAAGGTTCTTCCTCGCTATTTTCATGCCTGTCTGAATTTAAATCCATGAACGCTGCATTATTTTATTTTTCAACTGCCTTCTCAACGTGTCCTGCCACTTTCAAAGATCTTTTGTGTATTCCCAATCCTGGGGTTTCATGTCCTGCTAGATGCAGAGATCTGGCCCCGAATCACCAGAGTTAAGGTATTTTTTTCTGTGTATTTCTGCTTTAAAAGTGAATATCCAATAGATAATTGATTCCACAGCACATTCAGAGCTTGCTGCAAGAACTCTAATGGATAAACACATAGACGCACGCACAAACACACGCACACACACACATTTCAGGTCATATCCCTGAGGTGTGGATTGTTACAGACACTTCGTCTACAGAAAATGAATGAGACAATGTCCACTCAGGAATGTGTGAATCCCCTTCTTCCTGCCCCAAGACACTGTGATCACACCCATTGTTGGCTTGCAGCTGAAGGCAAAGCTGAGTGCAGAGTATTACCATGTAAGCGTTGTCATGGATGATCAGGGTGAGTTTATTAATCCATTGGACATTCCGATTTAAGGAATCACCTCACAAAAAAGGAGCAGGATCAGGAAGGTGTAAAAAGAAACAATCCTAAAGGAAATTCTTACTGCAAAAGGCTGAGTGTCTTGGGCAGCCACTGCGAGATTGTGCAGGGAGATCAGTTGAAGGACCGAACACCTGAATCAGACGCTAACTCGCAGGGTTCCTAAGCAAGCTGTGTCATTGTGAGTATGGACTATTTCTTAGAGATTTAATAAAGGTGTTTTACATTTAGTGTAGCAGTTTCCAATATGTTTTGTGTTATCAACATGAAGAGTGGAGATCAGGACATTTAGACCAGAGAGCAGAGGATCAGTAGCACAATGAAAAGGATTGAGGATATTTTAAGTCCGTTTTAGGATTTGGTGAATATAAAGGTTGAGCATGAAGATTCAATTGCCATTTCAATGCTGTCTGTCTCTCTGTTATGTTTCCTAACGTTAGAGAATGAGGGAGGGTGAGACAGCCAGAGAAAATGAAAGAGCGAGACAGAGTGAGAGACAGAAAGAGACAGGAGAACAGAGAGAGACAAAGAAAGGGAGTGAGGCAGAGAAAGGGACAGTGAAAGAAAGGCGGAGGGAGAGAGAGATGAAGAGCGCGAGAGTTACAGAAACAAAGAGAGAGAGGGACAGATAAAGCAAGACAGATGGGCAAAGTTAAAGAAAGAAAGACAGACACAGAGAGAATGTTAAAGAGAGAGGATCAGAAAGAAAGGGAGACACCACAGAGAGGGAGAGAGTAACTGAGAGAGAGAGAGAGAAAAAGAGAATCAGAGCAAGAGAGAGAGAGAGAAAGACAGTAGGATAAATAGGGAAGTAGGCAGTAAATACACAGTGAGAAGCTCAGGAAACTGTATTTTGAAAGTGGAATAATTTATTTTTGAAAGCAAGTTTTGCGTAGAATTATTAAACATTACTTAGAGATAACGTTCGAGATGCTGCACTTTTGAAGATCAGACACCCACCTCCCAACTCGGCCGTGATAGGAATTCATTTGTCAGAGGCTTCACTATGTGACCTGATTCTTGAGAGGCAGCAGGAGAGGGTAAACTTTACAACCACAGTAGGAATGTGGCCAATATTGGGACATTGTTGCGCACCAATGGTTTGTAATGCTCATTAGGAAGAGTGAGGGATTTGCGGGATAAATTAAATGAACAAAGACCAGTTTAATGCAGTTTTCTGCGGTTCAGATGGTGGATTTGGGTGGGTTTCTCTGCCTGCGTCTCCATCTCCAGGTAAGGGAGAGAGAAAGGAGAGGGCGAGTGGATAACAGAGAGAGAGGGGGAAAGGGCTGAGGGTAAGGGGACTGTGGAATTGAGAGGGAAAGATGAGACAATTTTGGGAACGGGGTAGTTTGAGAAAGGAGAGGGGCTAAGGAGCAAACAGGGACACAGAAAAAGCGTGAGGGTGAAACAGGGATGTAGAGGGTAATGGAATCGGTGGTCGATGGAGCATGGTGTTTGAGCAGAGACAGGAACTGTGGTGTATCTTGTGTGTAGCCACTGCCCAGATCCTGTTACATCTTCCCAGAAATAGTGTTTTGCTAACAAATCCGGTTTGGTGATTTAAAGTAAGTGTCCCAAAGGGATTGGTTTTTCCTTCCCAGTTTAAAGGTGGAGTTTAACACTTTGGTGACAGAGGGGGGTGGGGGTGATCCTAACATCAGATCACAGACACTGTTGGGGTTTGCAGCAAGCTTGGGCTGAGGGAAGGACAGGCTTCCCATGTCCTACATGATTCAGAACTCCTTGCCACTTGTGGGATCTTGCTGTGTTTACGCATTTCTTATCTCTGTGTCTGATGATGTCCCTTCCCCTTTAAATCTCTCTCCCTCTCTCTGCCCTTATTTCTCACCCTCTCTTTCTCTCTGCTCAGCTATTTGTTTCCATATTAATCTTTTAAAATATGAAAATAAAAACACGCCAATATGATGTGTAATTATTCTAATTTTGGGGGAGGATGGGAATGGATGTGATTGGGTGTGGATGGAGTGTCTCCCATTTGCCATTTAAGCTTTCCAGTCCTGTCCCTGCAGTTTTGGGGGTGAGTTGTGGATGGAGGGGATTGTTCTGTTTCACTGTCCCACGTTCCTGTCCTTGTGTTTTTAGTTCATGCTGAGTGACTGGGTCTCAGAGGGTTAGAACGATTCAAACTGCATCTTCTTTTTTTACAGCTTGATGTTCCGGACAACATTTACCCCTTCAATCAAAAGCAATGAGATAGATTTACCTGGAGATAACACCTTGCTGCTGTGGAATCTTGCTGTGAGGATAAAATGCTTGTAGCCTTCTCTACAGAAAGGGACTTTGAGGGACAACAGGAATGGGAAGTAAAGCAGAGCGAGCAGTGAGGGTGTGATAGTGAGGAGGCTGAGGAACATGGATTGCTGGGTTTTCGAGTGAGTAGTTACTGCTCACCTCCTTGTCACAGGATAAAACCTGCTCTCACAAAATTCCAGAAGGATGGAGCAGTTACAAAAATAACACTGGGTATATGAGGGGGTGAATCCCGTGCACTTGCTGTGCTATTTTGCTTGAAATATATTTTTCCACTCTGTCTCCTCTTCAATTCTCACATAAATTACTTTCATCTGGCAGTTCAAATGGCGCAGAGTGTGGGATCTCACAGCACAAATATAACGCTGGCATGTTAGACAGTGCGATGGGGAGAGGTTTTATGGAAATTTCAAATCATTTTATTTAGGTGCAGGCTGTTTTTCTTTCCCTCCTTCTGCATGTCCCTTCAATGACTTATGAGACAGAGACGGAGGTGGAGCGAGGGGTGTGGGACATGTGGAGGTACAGGCAGGGTAAGAAAGAGGGCAGAAAGAGAGAATTACACAGAGCGAGAGAGGCCAATTGATGGAAACTGTGTGATAGGGAGAGACAGGTAGAGAGAAAGCACAGGTTGAGGGTGGATATCAGTTAGATAGAGCGAGAGAGTCAGCGAGAGGGAGAGATAGAGGTGGCTGCAGTGAGCAGCTGAGTTTGTGAGAGGTACATAGAGAGAGAGAGTGTGGATTTAAGAACCACGGTGATAGAGAGAGAAAGAGAGAGATAGTGAAAGAGACAAATCGAGAGAAAAGGAGTAAGATAATCAAAGTCTGAGAGGGGAAATTGATGGGAACTGTGAGAGAGAATCGTAGAGGGAGGAACACATGAAGTAGAGGGGCTGAATGGTCACACCAATTCTGGTGGGAGTGGGGTGTGAATGGGAGAGGGACAATGCTGGGCTGAATGAGTATGGCTGGGGTTGTAGGAGTGTCAATAACAGAGGAAGGGTCCTGGGCTAAGGGGAAATGGGATGCCAGGCAGTGAACGGAAGTGGGAAGGAGCTAAATTATCATTGGGTTTTTTTGCAATGAGACAGTGAAAGAAATGGAGACGACCATGGCATGGGCTAATATTCAAAAGAGATGGAAATAGCATCAGAATTAAAGGGAGCATCAGAATTAAAGGGAGCATCAGAATTAAAGGGGGCATCAGAATTAATGGGCTGCGTCAGTACTAATGGGACTTGAGCCTAATTGATGATGCTCTCCTTTTTAATAAGGTTTTAAGGGAATGAGAGGGGGAAACACAATGATTGAGGAGGGGCCATACATTCCAGCATCAACAATTTAAAAAGAAATATGTCTCTGTGCCTCTATCTGAGAAACTCTGTTTAAACAAATCTCTTTCCCGCTGGCAGTGTCTCCTGCACTACGCCCCTGTGTCCACTTTCTCAACCTCTCAGTATCCCACTAACATCCAGCCCACCCCCACACGTCTCTCTCTCTCTCTCTCTCTACCTCTCTCTCTGTATCTCACTCTTTTTCCCTTTGCCTCTCTCTGATCCCCTCTCTCTCTGCCTAACAGCGTCTTTCTTTCTTGTCTCACTCCGTGCCTCTGTCTCCCTCTCCTTTTCCTCTCTCTCTGTCCTTCTTTCTTTGTCATCTCTCCCTCTCACCCCATCTTCTCCTCTCTCTCTCTCTCCGTTAACTTCTTCATCTCCGCCCCACTCACGTTGTCTCTGCCTAGAGAAGGAAAGAGGCAAAAAGTGTGTGGCTGAGTTGGAGAGCTGGGTGAAGAGAAGGAGATCGGCATTGAGTGGCCTGGAGACTATGATTGCCCGAGTCCCAGACACAGACAATGAGGATTTTATTCTCCTGACTTGGTGATGCTGCAATTGATTGTATGCCCTTTTGCGTTAGGAAGAACTAAACCTATTGATTTGCTTCACTTATTCGCTAATTGTAAGTGTCACAACATTCCTTTGAAGGCCACCGACCACTTTAATTATCCAAAAAAGCAAACTTGATTCATACCACATCTTTTGAACCCTCATCTAAGCTTATGAATCTTCATTTCAAAAGCCTGCTGTACACCTTGCTCAGGCTGAACTAACACTTTTGGCTAACGCCCAACCTAATACATGCATCCCCTGTGAAGCTTACAAGGCAGAATATGAACATAAGTGAATGCAAACGTACTAATTTTCAGCATGTGTAGGCCAATTGGCCCTTCAAGCCTGCTCCATCATTCAGTAACATCATGGATTAGCAGGTTGTAACCTCCGCCTAGCTCACTAATGTCAGGGTTAGGTAATTTTTAGTAAGTGAATCAGAATGTTGTGGATGTCATCAGCATTTCTAGCAGCATTTGTGTTCAGGTGAATAGCCAACAATTTGGGTATTTGTTGACTTGTTTGTTGTCTGCTCGTGGTAACTTGTTGCAAATCATCGACATTAGGAATTGAAAGACGAAAGTGAAAGCAGCGAACTCTAATCCTGGCCCATCATGCTGCCTCTCTGGTAGATTCATGCAGCGCCTACAGCTGTCCGTTATGTGGTTTGAGACCAGCAAGTGCCAAGTTGACTCTCTTGATTCTAATTATATTACTGATATATTTCTGCTTTGTGTCCGTTGGCTACAGGGAAATAGCAACCAAACTTTGCCAGCGCTGCTGTTATTCAGAAAGTTCACACACTAATAGATTTATGATGATTTATTTCAAATAAAGTGCGAAAATTAGATCTAAACTGTGCATAACATCCAACCTATTAAAGTTTAGATGTCAGAACAATAGTAATCGATTACATATAATGAACTAGAACAGAAAACCACAATGAGTGAAACCACTGTCTGCTTAAATGTTGCTCAGTTAAAATTCAAATCACCATGCACTGTGTATCACACAGGCACTGAATCAATAAGCAGTCACCAACCAAAAACAATACAGAACGTGTCAATCTCCTCTTACACATTCTAGATCGGTTCTTATTCTCTTTGCCATTTAACATGAAAATGCATTACAAAAATGAATACAGTTTGTGATGAAAAAAATGTGTTAATTCCTCGGTGAACTGAACAACATTGACCCACATACACATATACACCAAGATTGACAGATGGCAAGAATTCGTCTCTAGGCAGTGACAAACACCCAGGGAATAAGCTTATCGCCGACATGGGTCTGAATCTTTAAAATTTCCAGCAGCGGGTTTGGTCAATTCTTGCAGCGAACTGAAATGAGTGAACTTTGGAACATTTAGCAGGAAGAACATGGAGTTTTTGAAAGAGATCGAATTTAGCCATAAATTAGTTCTAGAGGCATCTAAAGGAAGGAAAGGTGTACAGCGCAGTCAGGAGGAAGACTCAAAACTCCGTGTGGAAACTTCAATCCATTGTGCGTCCATCGCCTTAACCAACTCAGCCAGAACTGCAGCAATTATGCAGATGTTAATGTTGTTGAAATGAAATAACAGGATGGTGAGAGCAGAGAAAGCTGGGGCTCACTCCCACCTATGTCCAGTCACACTGCAAAGTAAATCGCCTTCCTGGTTCTTCTAAAGGAAATCAAACATCAGACCTCTCTGTCTCAATCTCTGGTGATAGACTGTCCACCAATATCTATTACAAACCCACCGACTCCCACAGCTACCTCGACTACAGCTCCTCACACCCCGCTTCCTGTAAGGATTCCATCCCATTCTCTCAGTTCCTTCGCCTCCGTCGCATCTGTTCCGATGATGCCACTTTCAAAAACAGTTCCTCTGACATGTCCTCCTTCTTCCTTAACCGAGGTTTTCCACCGACGGTCGTTGACAGGGCCCTCAACCGTGTCCGGCCCATCTCCCGCACATCCACCCTCACGCCTTCTCCTCCCTCCCAGAAACATGATAGGGTCCCCCTTGTCCTCACTTATCACCACACCAGCCTCCGCATTTAAAGGATCATCCTCCGCCATTTCCGCCAACTCCAGCATGATGCCACCACCAAACACATCTTCCCTTCACCCCCCTTATCGGCATTCCGTAGGGATCGCTCCCTCCGGGACACCCTGGTCCACTCCTCCATCACCCCCTACTCCTCAACCCCCTCCTATGGCATCACCCCATGCCCACGCAAAAGATGCAACACCTGCCCCTTCACTTCCTCTCTCCTCACCGTCCAAGGGCCCAAACAATCCTTTCAAGTGAAGCAGCATTTCACTTGCATTTCCCCCAACTTAGTCTACTGCATTCGTTGCTCCCAATGTGGTCTCCTCTACATTGGAGAGACCAAACGTAAACTGGGTGACCGCTTTGCAGAACACCTGCAGTCTGTCCGCAAGAATGACCCAAACCTCCCTGTCGCTTGCCATTTTAACACTCCACCCTGCTCTCTTGTCTACATGTCTGTCCTTGGCTTGCTGCATTGTTCCTATGAAACCCAACACAAACTGGAGGAACAGCACCTCATCTTCCGACAAGACACTTTACTGCCTTCCGGACTGAATATTGAATTCAACAACTTTAGGTCGTGAGCTCCCTCCCCCATCCCCACTCCTTTTCTGTTTCCCCCTTCCTTTTTTTTCCAATAAATTATATAGATTTTTCTTTTCCCACCTATTTCCATTATTTTTAAATATCTTAAAATCTGTTATGCTCCCCCCACCCCCACTAGAGCTGTACCTTGAGTGCCCTACCATCCATTCTTAATTAGCACATTCGTTTAGATAATATCACCAACTTTAACTTTAACACCTATGTGTTCTTTTGTTCTGTTGTTGGTGACATCTTTTGATGATCTGCTTCTATCACTGCTTGTTTGTCCCTACAACCACACCCCCCCTCCACTTCTCTCTCTCTCTCTCTCTCTCCCCCCCACCCCACCTCCCCACACACACACACACACACACACACACACACACCTTAAACCTACTTATATTTCAACTCTTTCTTGGACTCGAACTCAAGTTCTGTCGAAGGGTCATGAGGACTCGAAACGTCAACTCTTTTTCTGCTTTTCTTGAAAGTCTAACTGCCTAAAATCGTGCCAGTGGTGGGGTTCATACTGACGGCTCTATAGAGATGAGAACCTAAATACTGAACCGGAAAGCATTCTCAGTACAGTAACTGCAGATGTCAAGAGCTATTAGTTCGGGAATAGAAAATAACAAACAGGAGAGCGAATGGAACCATTCAGCCCGTCGAGCCAAACATAGTGTGAGAGAATCAGAGCCAAGTTTAACATCACAGTAAGAGGCCATAAACCAGGGTCATAGGTACATTGCACTGAGGAACTGGAGAAGGCGACTCCGGACTTTGACCCTGCTTCGCCACTCAATAAGATTATTGCTGATCTCGTTGTAGCCTCAACTGCACTTTCCATTGAGCTCCTAATTCTAGCCCCACCGCCCTCCTCTCCCCCAATCCCTTTCACTCCTCTATCACAAAACAGTCTTCAGTTAGTTCTATGATCCAGACTCCACTAATTTCTGGAAAAAAATATGACAAATGAGCGATTCTCTGAGAGAAAAGAAAAACCTCATCTCCGACTGAAAGGGGAGGCCTGTTACTATTCAGGAAACACTGGGAACAAAATCACCCTCCCCACTACCCCGCCTTTACCCCGCAGACCAGCACTATGTGTCCAATTATCAACTGAAATTCGGCAACCAATCTACCACCCCCACACTCTCAGGTAATGCATTCCAGATACAAACATCAGGATCACAAAATTTTAAGGGCATTGAAGGGAATAATTCTGACCATTGTGTCTTCAAACGCTTTAGAAATTAATATCATGACCCAATGCCATTGCCCTGCCTTTTCCCAGAACCATTAAACCTTGTCTCTGTTCAAAAAATAATCTAATGCCCACTTGAATTTCTCGATTGAACGTGACTCCACAATAGTTCCAAGCCTTTAATTCCAGGCCTGAAAAACTTGTTGTGTTAAAAATAAAATTATTTTCCTCACACCGGCTTTGTTCCCTTTGTAAATCTGTTCATCTCTGTGCCCTCTCAATCATAATATTTTCACCAGCAGGATCGGCGTCTGTCTATTTACTTTGCCCAGACATCTAATTATTTTGAACAGCTTTATCAAACCTCCTGTTAGCCACCTTCTCTCTATTGAGAAGAGTCTCAACCTCTATCCTTACTGCTGAATGTTCTCATCCCTGGAACCATTCCTGTAGATCTCCCCTGAACTCGCTGCAATGTGCTCACACCCTTCCATTATCTTGGCACCAAGAGCTTCACACATTACACCAGCTGAGGTCCAGTGGATGCCGAATATAATATCAACATAATCCCTCCCCCTTTTCTTGTTCTCCATACCCCTATTAATATAGCCCAGAGCCCATAATGCTTTAATAAATACTCTCTCCGCCTGTTCTGCCACCTTCAATGATCTATGTGCTTATATACCTAGGTCTTTCTTCTACTTCAAGACTTTCAAAATTTCGCCCCTCATTTTGCATTGCCCTCCCATGTTCTTCCTACAAAAATATATCAACCTGCACTTCTGCACATAGAATTTTAACTGCCACCTCAGTCCTCACTCCACCAACTTGTCTATGTTCTTTTGAATTGCTACACTGTGGTCCTCGCAATATACTACACTCCCAAGCTTCGAATCATCCACAAGCTATAAAATATTTCCCTGCACACCAAGATCAAGATGTATCAGGAGAAGCACGGGTCCCAGTTCTGACCCATGGGTACTTCCACCGCAAAACTTCCCCAAGCCCAAAATAATATCAATTGATCCTTCCTCTATGCTCCCTATTCTCCAGCAGAAATTTGTATGCCTGTTGCAAATGTTCGTTTATTTCATGTTTTAATCTTATCGCACAAGCCTGTTTCGCGGCACTCCATCAAATGCTTCTTGAAAGTCAATGCACAGCACATCAACAGCATTAGCCTCATCGACATTTTCTGGTACGTGTTGAGAAACCCCCAGCAAGTTAATTTTAAACGATTTTCTCTTTAGAAATATGTTCTGGGCCTTCCTTAACAAACTGATGGGGTTTATTGTGCTTCTTATGTCGAATCTTATTACATCCCGAAAAATTAGTTCTAGAATCTCAGCCAAACATGCAGTTAAACTGAGAGATAAAAACAAAGAGAACTGCGGATGCTGGAAATCCAAAACAAAAACAGAATTACCTGGAAAAACGCAGCAGGTCTGGCAGCATCGGCGGAGAAGAAAAGAGTTGACGTTTCGAGTCTTCATGACCCTTCGACAGAACTTGAGTTAATGCAGTTAAACTGACCATTCTGTCATGGCGGGCTTTAACTTTTGACCAGATTTCAAGAAAGGAGCAATGTTTGCCATCCTCCAGCGTTTTTGAACCTCTCCTGAGTCCAGAGAAGGGTGACCACTCGCTGACTAACTTAGAATCCCCTTCAAAATTGTACACTTCATTTGAAGTAAATACTCCTCATACATTCAACCAAATTGAGAATATGCACAATCCCCTGTAATAAATTCCAGCTTTCACTCATCCGCCAAATGGATTTGCTGCAGAGCACGAAAGGAGAGAGGGATCATATTGGGAGTGAAAGGAGAAGTGAGTCATCTATTTCGGAAGACCCCAGGTGAATGAGGCTCCAGGATCAGTTCATTCTGACTGTTCAAACAACAGCAAGAAAGCCAAATTCTCTGATGAGGGCCAAACCCTGGTGGCAGGAGTGGGATCGGATCTAATAGGATGTTTTCTGAAAACACACAAGACTTGTTCAGACAATAAAAGCCTCAACTGAGTTCGGCAGAAAAATTACATGAAAAGTGTGCCAAAAGTAAAATCATTTTATTTTTTTTTCTATTTATTGCTAAGCAGGTTTATGGGACTGAGTGTAGATCAGTCTCTCCTTGCGATTTAATTGCTTTTGGAGTGAAGTAGACTTCAAGGCTGAAAACATGAAAATAAGCTTGTGTGTGGCCTGCCTAAGTGCACATACAGGCTGCCTTACCAAGTAAGGTGTGAAGCAAATGTGCATTGTAGATAAATGAAGGGATTTGAATTCCAAATGGGTGTTAGTATGTTTAAAACTAACGGGATAAGCAAAGCTCAGCAGTGTGTTTATTTTTCCCCAAAATTTCCTATCAATATAGGCAAAATGAAATTGTTTTACATTGTGAGAAAGATACAGTTTCAAAGACATGTGGAACAATGTAATTCACATCCTAAAAGTGGAATCCTGTATGAAGAAGAAGAATTAAAGGCTACGTGGGGTAAGGCGATGTAAGATCTAAGAGGAGTGTGTGAAAAAGCTGTAATTTTGCCTCCAACCATTTGCACATAAGTCTGCAATATAACGAAACTTACATTGGGGAATAAAACATTTGGAACTGATGTGACCAGTGCGAATTGTGTTGCCTTGTTTATTTTCTTTTAAATTTAAAACCTATGTTGGACTGCTGCCTTAAAAGGGCTGTAACTGGGGCTGAACTTGATTATTACTTTTAGGAAACAAATCAGTAGTAATTAATCATCGTCTTACTTATGGGCTTTAAACATTTTTTTACCGTATTAAATATTTTTATTTAATTTTGAAAATCTCGAAATGCCTTAGTGAAATCGTTGCAGCTTTAGTCAGTGCACACATTTTCCTGTGCTATATAAAAATAGCAAAATCGTTGTGGTAGCGCGACCAAGCGAGACCTTGTAGATTTGGTCCACCTGTCACACATCAGCTGCCACTTCCTAACAACAGTGAGGGTGACTAGTGCCACAAGCTGCGGATGTACAGCTTTCAAACTCCAAACCCCCCAATCTAATCAATGTGGCTCCTCTGGAACGTGCAAGGCCACTATTGATCCTTTATAACTCACCGTTCCCAGACCTATACACAGCCTTCCAGGTGTGGCCCAACCGAGGCTTCACAATGCTGTGGAGATCCTGTTCCTCTTTCTGAAACAACCTGTGTTACAGACTGTACAGCAAGGGGAATTATGTTATGTATATCGACTGAGTACAATGAGGATATGATTGGACGGTGCAAATTTCTTTGAAAAAAAGATCGATTTTAAAACAACGTTTGTTTTCAAATCGATAAATGTAAAATATCCCCGAATCCAACTCTTTGTGTCATTGGGTCGGAGAAATATTATTAGTTCTCTCACACTGTGCATGGGCAATGGAGGAGCATCAAAATATTATTATTATTTTTTAACTCAGAGTTTTCGAAGCGGAATTGGACAAATACTTGAGATGGAAGCAAGCAGGATTTTTTGAGGGATGATAAAGTAATTGGAAAGGTCTGTGTACAAAGATGTCAGAGCAGCGATGGGCAGGAGGTCCTCCCATAGCGTTGTGTCATTTGATGATAATATTTTAAAATCACTCTGTCTCCAGCATTCTGAGTTTCAGCAGCTGAATTCCATTTCTTCAGAAGCAAAGACCCAAAGTTTTTCCGTATGGTGGCACAGATTTAGATTTTAGCCACGCTTATTGAGGGCTGTGCTCTTGCTTGTTTCTAACAACAGAGAGGTGGAATAGCACCACAAGCTGCGGATGTACAGGTTTCCCATAGCGTAGCGATTATTATGTTTGCCTAACACACAAAAAGTACGTGGTTCGAAACCTTCCAGAAACATTTTCACAATCTGTGCATTCACGATTGTAGGATACAGGACCTCACAACAATGCCTCCTGGCCAATGCTTACCCTCCAATCAGAAACATATTATCCGCTCCTTGTTACGTTCCTGTTTATGGGAGTTTGCTGAGCGGTGATAGGCTGCCATATTTCTAAAATCCAACAATGATGGCACTTAAAAATTCCTTCATTGACTGGAAAGGTCTTTGTCCCCTCTGTTGTTCCAGAGAAGCGCTTTATAAATGCAAGTTTCTCTTTCATTAATTGTCTTAAATCCAATCATCTTGTTAATGACTCTGGTAAGTGGAAATAGTCTCTCTCTATCTGCCTATCAGGCCGCCCTCACTTCAAGATTTTGCACAAATGCATGAAATCTTCCTTTAATATTCTTTGCACTAAAGAGGATCAAAAGGGCAAACAGAGTCTGCAGGTTGGTGAACCGTTAAAAATTAGTTGTGAAGCGGAATCAGAGGACAATGAAGGGCGAACTGTCCGTCTTGAACACTCTGGGACATTGGTTCAGATTTTATCAGTGAAGTTATCAGATCTGAGGCTGAGAAATATTGTACATTCTGCAAATACTGAATTCAAACTTAATATCGCTTTCAAAACAAAAATAATATTGGTAACAGAGAAGAAACCGAAAGGCGGAAAGAGAGACTTCACCGGCTGTCGGAGACCTGTTTACCGTCACATGGATGTGTCGCCTAGGGTGGGGTCAGACTGCCTCCATTTCTCCATAATGAATACCCCACCCACTATATGGGAAGAGTAAAACTGTTAGGTAACAACTTCATCCCGGAGCGGCGATCTGCAACTTAAACGGATTGATACCCTGGTCCCTGGTTAAGGATATGTTGGTTAGCGAAGTCGGCTATTAACCGAAAGGATGATATTAGGAGACCTCCCAGCGTTTGCTATTTTCTGCCCATTAGCATGCATTGTCACTCACTTCTGGATTATCACTGGGCACCTGAGCAGCGGGAAAATAGCGCCGACGCATTGGGATCATCACTGTTCTACAATGAATTCCAACACAACAACTTAATTTTCTGATTATTATTTCAAACATAGTGCAAAATAAATTAGACACTGCGTAAGGTACTGAATTCAGATTCTATTTTTTTATAGAGCTGAGGGATCGCATTTTCTGCTAAAATTGGGCTTTGGCCGAAAACGCCCCAGTTTAAAGTTAAGGCCCGCGTCCGTGGTGTTTGTTTTTAACAGAAAGATTGAGGAAGGACAATACAAAAATAAATTGCTTTGGGGAAAAAGGCGGGGTTGTCGATTCAGCTGAATTCTTCTTCCGTAAATTGGCCCCGCCCAAAGGGACAAATGCCTCCCTTCATCTGCTGCAGCCGTCGAAGCTTTTGAAAGGACGTGGTGACCTCCAGTGAAAGTTTTGGCCGAATTAATGTGACATCAAATTAGTCTCGTGTCAAATCTGGTGCTAGAAAGGATAAGAGAAGCCGCTGAAATTGATCACGAATCTCTCTACATTTGACTTAAAATGTTCAATGCCCCCGCCTCCAGCAACTTCAGTGGCAGCGAATTCCAAAGTGCCAGTTTAAGCTCCCTCGACAATGTCACCGTCAAACGTTCCTTCGATGGGCACATACCTGGGTTAGTTAGAGGGTCAAGATCCCTCTAAACTACCCCGTTAAACCTCGCAAGGACCTTGGAACATCGGAGGGAAACAGTATATTTCAGTCTGAATTGACCCATGGAGAAGTCTCACTTTTTTACAACCTGATGAATGAAACAGAGTAAAGCCCATTCTGCACAGTGTAATTAGACATAAAACGTGATTCACTTGCATAACGAAAGTCAGTTTTAACCAGCCTTGAAGAATTTCAATGACCAACCCTCCACTGTTTTCAGGGGTACGGAATTCTGCACATGAAGTACACAAAATTCCGCTGATCCAAAAAAAACTCCTCGTTTCTGTATAACTAGGGAATTCTCTTATTTTGGTATCAGGTCCGCCAGCTTTACGACCCGCCGGCACAGGCACATCCTCTGGGCATCCACGCTATCAAGGCCTTTCAGGATCTTATGTGTTTTAATAAGAAAAACACAAATGACTGTGACCATGCCCTGATCCTGGGCTATCATTCTGCTGCGATCGGCAAACACAGTCGCTTCTCTGCTTTCATTCTCACTTATTAAACTTGAGACCGTTTTCCTTATCTTCTCTTCAACAAATATATTCGGGCGGACAAATGACAGCTGAGACTCAATGCAGGTAAGTTTGAAGAAAATCATTACAGTCGGAAGAATGAGAAAAATCAACGTGAAGTGAAGTGTACATTTCTAAGGATGTCTCTATGTTACACAGTGAGTAACATAGTAAACATTAACCCGTTCTTCTAATCAATGTTGTAAGGATAAGCCCAGCAGTTACAGAGGAGTCCATTTAACTTCAATTTAGGTAAAATTTCTAGAAACAATTACGGGGAAAGAAATCGATGTCACGGGAATTTAATAAGGAATACTCAGCATGGACTGCTAGAGGGAAATCGAGTTCAACTAACTTGCTGGAGTTCGTTCTTTACAAGATAAAAATAAAGGTCAATGCTTTTTTACGTGGTTTACATGAATTACCAAAGGCAATTGTTACACTGCAACACAACAGACTTGTTAACAACGGTATTGTTCGCGCACTAATAGGAACAGTGGCAACGCGGATATTAAATTGGCTGAAAAATCGGAAGCCAAGAATAATGGTCAAAGCTTTTTCTCGTGGCTGGGTGAAGTTTGTTGTGGAGTTTCCAACGGGTCGTAATTGGAACCCTTGCTTTTTCTAACATAATTTACTGATCTGGATCATTGTGTCCAGGGGAAACTGTTGATGTTTGTGGATAAAACCAAGCTTGGAATTGTTAAAAATTGCGAGGGGACATGCTGAACTTCAAAAGAACACAGAGAAGTTGGTGGAGTTTGCAGATAGGTGGCAGCTATTATTCAGTGAAGAGATGTGCGAGCTGCTGCAATTAGGTATGAAGAACATGAACCGACAATGGAAAATAAGGGTTGATATCTTGGAGGGAGAAAAGGGACAGAAAGAACTATGTGTGTATTTGTATAAATCATTGAAGGTAGAAGGAGTGGTGGAGAAAACAGTCAATAAAGCCTGTTGTAACCCGGGCTTTAAAATAGGTGCATGGAGAACAAGAGCAGGGAGTTTATGCTCAATTTATTTACGATAATTTCTCGACCTCAGCTGGAGTAATATGCACGCTTCTGGGCGTCTCAATAGTGGAAGGATGTGAGTGCATTGCAATGAGTGTAGACGAGGTTTACAGGAATGGTTCCAGGAATTAGAAAACTTCAGCTATGAGGATAGATCTGGAAATCTCCATGGCGAGAAGGCGGCGAGAAGGAGAATTGATAGAGATGTTCAACATCATGAGAGGCTTCACACAGTAAAATGGAGAAGCTGATCCCGCTTGTAGAAGGGTGTAGGACGATAGGGGAGAGATATTAGTGATTTGCAAAAGAAGAAAATGGGACGTGAGGATAAAGAAACATTATTCACTCAATGAGTTCTTCGGGTCTGGCATGCACTGCCTGGAAGGGTGGTGGAGGCACGTTCAATCGAGAAATTCAAGAGTGTATTAGATGATTATCAGAACAGAGACAGTGTGGGAAGATATGGTGAAATGGCAGGATAATGCTTCTCTGTTATAATGCTCATTTAGAGAGTGATGGGAAGAACAGTGTCCTTGTGTGCCGTGCAGGTTCTGTGATTCTGTTGTTAGGGTCTGGAATTCACTACCTGAGAGTGTGGGTGGGGCAGAATCAATTTCCGAAATTCATAAGGAAATTTAACAAAAAGTGGTGGTTTCCTGGGCAGAAGCGGGATACTGGGAACAGGCGAGTTTGTTTCCAGAAGAGAAAAATATCTCTATTTTCATCCTGAGATGAGGAATTCTGCTTCCTGTCAGATGCCCGCAGTTTGGTGGGATTATTTATTTATTCTGTCCAGAAAACAGTGGAGTCTGGCTGCTTGAATTTACTGAAGAGCATTTTTTGCTGGACAAGGAGTTGTGAGGTTGGGGCTGATGATCAGAAAGGGAAGTGGAGTTGAGATCATAACCAGATCTGCTACAAAATATTGGATGTTGAAGCAGGGTCAAAGACCCGAGTGGCCTACCCCTGATCTAAGCGCAATGTTAATTTGGTTCGGGCCGAGTGGCTTTTATCTGTGGTGTTAAAATTGGCTCTGATTCCCTAATACCATGATTGGCTCGAGGGGCGAAATGATTCCATTCCTGCTGCTATTTGTTACGTTCTTATTCAGTACTGATAGCAATGAAGAGTATGGTTATTCTACTGCCCAATGGTGAACAGCCCTGCGTTTTGGTGACCTTCTCTCAGGAATTGTGTTTTCAAATCCATCTACAAGCGTGGTTTCTGGCAGTTAGACTTTACAGTCATTCCCTCCAGATGCGCTTGTGTAGCAGTAATCTTCAATTTGTTACTTTGCTGGTAGGAAATAGGGTAGTAGATGTAAATTGGAGGCTGACGGTAAGCAAGTGGGAGCGAGTCCGAGCTTTCTTTGCTGCGACATTTCTCTTATTTTAATGTTAACATTGCTCGCAAAGCTGCTGTCGTGGCAGTGGTTAAGGTGATAACACTACAATCTTTTTGGCGTATACTCACGCAGTTTCGAATACTACTGACTGTGCTGATCATCCTTCCTTCATTTGGTTATATCCAGGGCTAAATATTGACTAAATAGAAAGCGAACAATGTCAAACAGTCGATTAAAACAAAAAACTGCGGATGCTGGAAATCCAAAACAAAAACAGAATTACCTGGAAAAACTCAGCAGGTCTGGCAGCATCGGCGGAGAAGAAAAGAGTTGACGTTTTGAGTCCTCATGACCCTTCAACAAAACTAGGTGAATTCAAGGAGAGGGGTTAAATATAAGCTGGGTTTAAGGTG